>WNWK01004363.1:0-142087 GCA_009830355.1 Cherax destructor | reverse complement strand
TGTTTGGTCTTTCTTGTGTTTGGTTAGTACCACTGGTGATGTCCTACCTGGTATGGCCCCTGGTGCCATACCCCTGGTTTCTCCAGTAGCAACACTACGACTAGCCGGGAGCTCGAACCCGTGTTGTTTTAGCCCGCCTCATGGTGAGCGAAAATTCCACTACGCTGTAACCCACGTTTCCCCATACCCCGGGGGCACCAGGCTTGTTTTCAAAGTTATTTCATCAAATCCTGCCTGGTGCCCCGGGTATGGGCAAACAAAGTCTAGCTCCGGCTAGACGCCCATACTTATCTGGGGTCTGGCTCCGTGGTAAAGTACTGTGGACCCTGCTACAGAGTTTGCAGGTTCGAGTTCTGCTGTGGACGTAGAGACTATGAAAATAATTTCGCATGTTTGCGAATTGTTAAGCGCGCGCGCGCACACACACACACACACACACACACACACACACACACACACACACACACACACACACACACACACACACACACACATATATGGGTGGCCCGGTGGTCTGGTGGCTAGAGCTCTCGCTTCACGCACGGAGGGCCCGGGTTCGATTCCTGGCGGGTGGAAACATTTCGACGTGTTTCCTTACACCTGTTGTCATGTTCACCTAGCAGCAAATAGGTACCTGGGAGTTAGTCGACTGGTGTGGGTCGCATCCTGGGAGACAAGATTAAGGACCCCAATGGAAATAAGACAGTCCTCGATGACGCACTGACTTTCTTGGGTTATCCTGGGTGGCTAACCCTCCGGGGTTAAAAATCCGAAGAAATCTTATATATATATATATATATATATATATATATATATATATATATATATATATATATATATATATATATATATATATGAAATCTCAAATAATCAGTCAATGCAACCCAACCAGTAGAGGGAGAGAATGGTGTTGGTCTAAAGCTTTCATGTAATTGCAAACACTTCTTCATGAGTAATTCAATGATGGAATGTAGGAAAGCTCAAGCAGTTGTGTCCCCAGAGACACTGTTCAGTCACACACACACACACATACATATATGTAAACGAACAATCCAGACATGGCTACCTAAGACTTTGGGTCCCTAATGCATAACAGATTTGTTTGTACCTGAGAGAGAGAGAGAGAGAGAGAGAACGAGAACGAGTTGTGTGGGTTCTAGCCTAGCCGTCCCAACATTTACAGTAATGCACCTTTACTCTGGTCACACTACCTTTCCAACAAATAACTGAAGAGAACCCTTCGAGGAGGAGTGATTTCATGATGGCGAAGGGCTCTTGATCAAAGGAGTTCCAGCTGCCCATTCCTTGCGTGGATGAAGTTTGATTACCACCTATTCCTCAGGCACTCTCTTACCATACTGTCTCGCAATTCTAATAATACACCTAAAGACAAAAGCAAAATTATTATTATGATAATTATAATAGTAATAATAACCAGAGGTTATATACACCGAGAGGTGTACGTCTCTCAGTATATATAAAGCGTTTACTTAAATCCCCTGACAGGTGGTAAACTGGTTACATGCAGCCTTAATGACCCTCGTTTATGACGGTTGTCGATAAACTTTACAGATTAAGCGCTTCATGAAAATAATAATAATCGAGGTAATGATAGTTTTTTTCTGTCTGTCGTGTAGCAGATTTGGAATTTTGGGATAAAGGCGCTGTACGACTCCTATGAGCTCATCGCTTCTCCATGAATATAATAACAATAATAAGAACAGTTGAGGGATAAAACGACTGAGGGTCAAATGGCAACACTCGACCTTCCCGGAAACGCAGTGGACAGTCGTCTTCAGGGAAGATGTTGCCATAATGGGGTCACCTGGTTGGTGCCATCCTACCTTGAATTACGTTAGTTAGTAGTTACCGTAACATTATACATCATCTTTCTGGTGGTTCAGGGAAGTCACATTACACAAAGTATGCGTCATAAGCATTGTCGCAGGGATAGCAAATTTTATTTTATTTAGCTGTTTTATCGGCGCTGTATTTTCCCTACGGGTTTAAAGTCTCCCCATGATAATAGACAATAATGTGACTAGGAACCTCACAGGATGCGAGCATTCCGATCTTATCGTAGGTGATCTAATGCTATGTTCTGGCCAGAGGCGACCAGCTTGTGTGCTGGCTACTCCACCCGATCAAGCCACAGGCGACCATGTTGGTAGAATTACCAACAGTGTTAGGTAAAAATACACATGCAGCTAATGAGACGTTTTATGACGGCTACGTTTCGCTATTAGGAGTAGCGAGACATTTTATTGTGGCAACGTTTCGCTGACCAGGAGTTTTGGTTTGACAAAACTCCTGGAGAGCGAAATGTTGCCACGGTAAACTGGCTCACTACTGCACATGTCCTTTTACCTAACAGAGGCTACGGGTCAAAGCATGGCTGACCGATAGGCAACAGAATTCCATTAAGGGGGTGGGGGGCATTAAAAGCGGTGTGCCGTATAAGTCAGTATTGAGACCCATGTTGTTCACAATCTGTATAGACGACACAGGTAGGGGAATAAATAGCGACATAAGTAAGTTTTGGAAGAGACACACATGCAATGTAATGCAGTCCTTTATCGGCAAAGTTTCACCCACATGGTGGGCTTAATCAGAGTACAAACAAATGTTTGTGATTTAAGTCCATTGTTTGTGCGAAACGTTGTCAATAAAGGATCTCATTATTGCAATGGTCTCTTTTCATCGTGGCGATATTTTATACCATTTCCCTCCATAAGTAATTTGTCAGTGACATTAAAAATAAAGGGCCACATCAGAAAGTATCTGATGAAGACACTAGAAGGCTGACCTGGGTAGATTGATGTGATCGGAGAAGTGGCAGATAAGTGTAAAGATAATGACTATGACGCTTATAAGGTAAACAATGTGTCAAAGTAAATGTAAAAAAAAGTTCTAAGAGTCCTGGTTAGCAGAAATTTAAAGCCAAGACAAGAGTGCATAAGTGTTGACAATAAAGATAATACATACATATCCTAGCTTCGTATCAAGAGGTATAAATAATGAAAGTCCCAATGTTACACTGGTACCTCTCTTTTACATATCTTTGGTAAAGCCTCATTTAGGTTATGCTGCTGAGTTCTGGTCTCCATGTTACAGAATGAACATAATTTTGCTGGAAACTATATAGAGAGGGATGATGAAATTGATTTTATGTATTACAAACTTTGCCTACGATGATAGGCCAAAGGCACTGAATTTGCACTGTCGAAAGACGTAGACTCAGGGGAACTGTGATTGAAGTGTACAGATGGAAAACAAAATTAAACAAAGGAAATACAAATAAAGTTCTGTATTTAACCAATACAAGACTAACAGCAGTGGATTCAAGTTGGACAAATGTACATTTAGAAAGAATATATATGTAAGTACTGGTTTGGCAATAGAGTTGTAGATGGGTAGCTTTAAATATAGGTAGGACATGTACTTGAGTTGGTGTGGATGAGTGAGAGTTGGACCTGCCTAGCATGAGCCAATAGGCCTGCAGTGTTCCTTCATTTCTTTATGTTCAGCCTAGAGGTGAGCAGTTTGCATGCTAGGCTACCTCACACACTGGAGTTAAGTTGCCCTCTCCTGTAATTTCCTGCCTTGCTGGTTCAGTCTCAGGTTTACGAGGAGCCGAACGTGTTATTTTAAATATTCAGAGCACACTGGTTGAAACGAACACGTTATAACGAAGTGTAGCAGCGTATTCCTAGAAATGCATATCTTTAGTTTAATTCAAACTAGATCAATTTTGATTTAGAAAGGATATACTAAAATGCTATTGTTAAGCAAGAGAGTTTTAAATAAGTAGAACAAATTGCTGAGTATATTCGCCAAAGCTTTAAAAAGTGATTGGACGAATATGAGTGAGAAGGACCTGTGCTGGTGAGGGGCTCTTGATCAAGGGAACTGAGCTTTTCCTCCCCCTTCCTTGGATCAAACCCTAACGTTTTCTATACCCTAGGCACTATGTGACCCCTACGGGTTTAGCGTTACTACATTGCTCTGTTCGTATTCTATTTTTCTTCCGAGTTTTCTTATATCGAACAATTACCTCGGTATTATATTTCACAAAATATTGAATATACACAGTTGTGTGTCTCTTTGTGAATATACACAGTTGTGTGTGTCTTTGTGAATATACACAGTTGTGTGTGTCTTTGTGAATATACACAGTTGTGTGTGTCTTTGTGAATATACACAGTTGTGTGTGTCTTTGTGAATATACACAGTTGTGTGTGTCTTTGTGAATATACACAGTTGTGTGTCTCTTTGTGAATATACACAGTTGTGTGTCTCTTTGTGAATATACACAGTTGTGTGTCTATATGTGCATATACACAGTTGTGTGTCTGTTTGTGAATATACACAGTTGTGTGTCCCTTTGTGAATATACACAGTTGTGTGTCCCTTTGTGAATATACACAGTTGTGTGTCCCTTTGTGAATATACACAGTTGTGTGTCCCTTTGTGAATATACACAGTTGTGTGTCCCTTTGTGAATATACACAGTTGTGTGTCCCTTTGTGAATATACACAGTTGTGTGTCCCTTTGTGAATATACACAGTTGTGTGTCCCTTTGTGAATATACACAGTTGTGTGTCCCTTTGTGAATATACACAGTTGTGCGTCTTTCTGTGCATATACACAGTTGTGTGTATCTCTGTGCATATACACAGTTGTGTGTACCGCATACGTGTCTGTGATATACACAGTTGTGTGATCTCGTCATATACACAGTTGTGTGTATCTCTGTGCATATACACAGTTGTGTGTATCTCTGTGCATATACACAGTTGTGTGTATCTCTGTGCATATACACAGTTGTGTATATCTCTGTGCATATACACGGAATTGTTTATTTTGTGCATATACATTTAAATTGTTCGTATCTTTGTATATATACACTGAATTGTGTATATCTGCGCATACTCACCAAGTCTGTGTTTATATCAACGCGTCCTCTGATATGTATGTTATCATATTTATGATAGACTAAACGTACAAGTTGATGTTAGTTATTTTTTACGATAGGGATTCCAACATACTGTAAATGCGTAATGATAAGTTAAAAAATAACATTATTTTTTCCCAGATGTAAGATACGTACGTAGCATATCATAATTGGACTTAATTTTTACTTGTTTTTTTTCTGTACAAATGTTATTCAGGTTAAGTTTGGTTGGTTAGACCGTTAGAACATCGTTAGTTCATGATAAGGATTTTAAGGAGTAAGTGTGGCCAGTGGAACAGCAGGCAATGAGTTATAAATAACACTAATGGTGTTATAAGTATGTATGTTACTTATGTCCGGGAACAAACGTATATTTGTTATGTCTTGATATATAAATTCATCCAGGTATGTTGAAATCTTTATTTGTGTAAATAACCCACGAATATAAAGATGTGCTGGTGTATATCAGTGTATATACACCGGAGTTGTGTGTGTGTGTGCACTCGTTCGTGGTTGTAGGGTCGATTCTTAGCTCGTGTGTGTGTGTGTGTGTGTGTGTGTGTGCGTGCACTGTACACCGAACAGTGTGTGAATCATCGACAGGTGTGAATCTAATTTATTTACAGTAATATATTTGAATCCCGTTTAAGAATTGCAGTATGTTGCCGGTGAAATTCAACCTTAATGAACATCTAGTAGTCAGTATGTTTAAGATCTAGCAAAATAGCAGAAAATCATATGCTGCGTTAGCAACAAAACTACCCCAGGGAGGCATGTGAGAGCTTACATGTGAGGTGTATCGATTAGCCAAGTTATGTTTAGTGTGGTGTCTGTAGGACGTTGAACTCTCCCTTGCATGTCGCTTGTGTCACCTCTGTTGTTCCTCTCTTTGTACTTACCTAGTATTGCTTGCCTAGTTGTGTTAGGAAGGGTCGAATCATAGCTCCTGGTCCCACCTCTTAACTCTTATCGATCGGGTTAACTGATTGTTTGCCTCCAGGTCTCGATCACGTGTAAAAGTGTATAGTATCATTGCATTAATAGTATACAGTATCGACCAGTTGAAGTTACACACGTGTCTTATTCATGAGAACTATGTAGTGTTTTGTCTCCCACCTCATTGTCTAGTGCGTTTCACCCGTCATCTTGAAAGTATTTCCTGATGTCCTTATGGCTCGTCTATCTACCTACATCGTTGTCTCCGTCTACTTCTTCTTGTAGGTTCGCGGGTACGTCCGACCCGGGTCTTCTCCAAAATGGTGACCCGGCCGTCTCCGTCTACCATAAACAAAAGCCCTCGTTGTAGGGACTAATTTTCCTAGATTTTATCTGGGTTATGCTTGTCGCTGTATATAAAAATAGTATGACGTGGTCGTTTTATCATGTTTTTAATTATCATTATTAAATATACTTCATTGACACCCTTTTTACCAACTCCTGAATACTTTCAGCAAGTCTGGAGTTTCTTATATATTTGCATTGCAGATTTTCTCCTAGATTCGACCCACAACGGGCGGGAAGATGGTTATGTCCATGTCTGTGTTGGTTGTCATGAAGACATTAAGACGCATATAGAATAAAACACACGTTAGGCTTACTGGCCCATGCTAGGCACGTCTTCTCAGTCATGTATCTGCATACTGTTTTTAAGACCACCAAATTTATTTGTTTCAGTGATACTTCTTCGCAGTTTGCTCCTCTTATCTACAAATGCCAAAATAGTTCTTTGCTATATATTTTTAAAATATGAATGTAGCCAAACTAAATAAATTGTTCATAGATCATACTTAGCACCTGATTTAAATCATATCCTCTCATTCTAAGTGTTTTATAAAGAGGTTCAGGACTGTCTTCGTGTGACATTCTTGACACGAAGGTTTGAATTCGTCATCCTTGACTGTGTTTTCTAACGCATTCGTGTACATTCTATAATATGGTGACTAGAACTGCGCTGCATAATTTAAGTAAAAGGTATGAACGATGTATAGAGTAGTATAACCTTGGGAAGTCTGTTGTGTATAGTTCTGAATGTGAATCCAAACAATATATAATCTTTATGGACAACATTTAAGCACTTCTGCCATGACTTCGGACACAAGTTTAATAAGTTTTACATTATTTACTATATAAGAAAAAGGCACAATACCGTGACTGGAACAATACACAAATAACCCGCACGTAGGAGAGAGGAGCTTATGACGATGTTTTGGTCCGACTTGGACCATTTACAAGTCACACTGACACACGAAAAGGAGAGAGCCCTGTCCCTTCCTCTCTAATATATACTGGCTCCCTCACCTTCTTGTGTTAGTGTGACTTGTAAATGGTCCAAGACGGACCGAAACCACGTTATAAGCTTGCCTCCCTCTCTCTGTCTGTCTGTCTCTCTCTGTCTCTCGTCTGTCTCTCTCTCTCTCTCTCTCTCTCTCTCTCTCTCTCTCTCTCTCTCTCTCTCTCTCTCTCTCTCTCTCTCTCTCTCTCTCTCTCTCCTATGTACAGGTTATTTGTGTAATGTACTCTGTAAATGGTGAGATAATTTTAACAGGGGGCAAGACGTTTTCATTGGCATCTTGCTCCACCTCTTGATGTGAACTTGTTTCTTAACTGTAGCTTGAGTTGCTCATTGCTGTATTTATACTCCTGTGCTTAGTCATACACTGTTACTCTTGTCGTTCTTGACTTCATGAGTAAGCTCTCTCCTGTAACTCACCACATGTTTGCTCTGTGCAAATGTGCTTAGTAGTTTTTTTACTTTTCATATTATGCAAGTGAAAGCTATTCTTATGCAAATTTGGTTTCTTCTTTGTAATTAAGGGCAAACTTTGGTGGTAAATGCTGGTTTTAACATTTCATGTCAATTTTTTTTATACGAAATAGTTTTTAGGGCTTTAAGTTTTAGAAACTGGCAGTATTTTTTTTAATACGATCATGTGATAACTGTTTCATAAAGTTGAGTTATTTATTGTATAAATAAGCCATTTTAATTTGATGAAAGTCTTAAGTTGCCCGAAATGCTCTTCATAACCAGAGGCTTTCTGTATAGTATGTTATTGATGCTAGCTATGGTCTGTATAAGTTGTATCATGTGCATGTATAAAGATTATTATTATTATTATTATTATTAGGCATTGAGTATTATCTATCTCATGACTTCTTGAGTATTCCGTGTAACTCTTGGTTATTTTGATTCTTGTACAAACAATAATATGTACTTCTTCGATTAGTTACAACGTGTTAAAGTTATTGTTGTGGGGTGAGTGTGCTTGGTAAGGTTAACTGTTCTTTGTTATTATATTACTGATATACAATACTGGCAAGTAAATGAGCAAGACACATGTGCAATACTTGTGCATTTTATTGCCGAAACGATTCGCCTGCTCTGTAGGCTTCCTCAGTCGAGTACAGAGGTGACAAAATATTGGAGACAGCAGCAGTCCCTGAGCATTGAAGTAGTTCGGAGGTGGTCAGTCTTGAGTAATGTTCAGCTTAAATAGTCTCGACCAGTGTGAAGCTGAGGCTTCTTGTTATAATATTCTTCATGGGACAGGATGTCTCTTGACACTGGTGTTAATAATATAGATGAACCTTTAAACTTTCCATTTATAAAGGTGAGGCATGAGAATGGGGCTTTTTTTATAATGGAGCCAGAAGTGAGACGGTGAATTTGAAAATGGCGTCATAGGAGGCGGGGCAAACCAATAACAGTAAAAACATAAGAATTGAGCCTACTGCCTCATGCTCTAACTCTCTAATCCAATTCTTCTCACTCGTAACTTGTTCAGCACTTAAGTTATGGAGTGTGTCCTCTGTACCATGATACCTCGGTGTTGGTGTATCTAGCAAGTGTTATTAATGGTACACAATACCTACAAGTACATGAGTAATATGAGAGCCTTAAAGTATGGGATGAAGACGCAGTCACAGTGAAACAGTTAAGAGATGTAGAATTTTAAGTTGTAAGGTGAAGTAACGTTAGGAGAGCACCACAGCAACTACAGCAGAGACAACGTCAATGACAGCCTGCATTAGAATACTTAAAAAAAGATACAGTACCAAGCTATTGTTCTCGTGTGTGTGTGTGTGTGTGTGTGTGTGTGTGTGTTCACCTATTTGTGGTTGCAGGGTTAGTCACAGCTCCTGGCCCCGCCTCTTCGCTGATCACTACTAGGTCCACTACCTACTCCAAGAGCTTTATCGTACCTATTCTTAAAGCTATGTATGGATCCTGCCTCCACTACATCACTCTCCAGATTGTTCCACTTCCTGACAAGTCTATAAGTGAAGAAATACTCATCTGACTTCTCAACTTCCAGTTGTGTCCCCATGTTGCTGTGTCCCATCTCTGAAACATTCTGTCCCTGTCCACCTTGTCAATCCTTACAATATTTTATACGTCGTTATCTTCTTCTCCCTATCCCTCCATTCATCCAGTGTCATCAGCTTCAGTTCCCTTACCTCTCCTCATAGAACATACCCCTTATCTCAGGGACTGGTCTTGTTGGAAACCTTTGCACTTGTGGATTCCATACCTGTGTACAGTGTGTGTGTGTGTGTGTGTGTGTGTGTGTGTGCGCTGATACCTGATATTCTGGTACTGATCTTTTTATATCTGTGTCTGCAGGTGAGGTCCTCATCAGCTGCTGGTCGCTACTGCCATCAAAGGTAAATAACGCTATTACACACTCCTTCACAAAACACACCCTAGATACTCTAAACATAAGGGTGAAAGTGTTCTCCCCGTTGCTCCCGGGCTCCGTCTACAGCATAATACCAATACTCTCCTCAGGACCTAACTATTAATTTTAAAGTGATGGTCAATTTTAAGATGATTTTTCACAGGTTTTGTACCAGTTGTAACGTCAGAATAACACTGAATGTTTGCGATGTGTCTTTAGAATAAAGGAAGTTGAGTTTGCTATGAATTTAGTGGATTGTGATAGAGATGATGACATCACAAGTATTGACTTCACTGTGATGCAGTCTTGTCATTGCTGACAGCCGTCGCTTTGACAGCTGACAGCTGACGGAGGATGCTGATTCTCTTATTATTATTATTATTATTCTAAAATCTTGCCAGGATCACTAACTAGTTTCTTGGTGGTGATAATTAACTATAAAAAACTGCAATAATTACACACTGCATTACTTGACCTGCTCGTTAGACTAATTAAAAGAATGACCCTATCTGTATTGCTGACCTCATGACTGTTCTCCAGATAATTTCTGGTGTGTGTGTGTGTGTGTGTGTGTGTGTGTGTGTGTGATGTATGGGAGACGACAGCCTTATCTGTTTCAAATTGGGTAGTGTAGTTTTGGTGTTCCTTGACAGTTTAAACACAGGGTGTATACACTGAGAGATACACGCCTCGGTGTGTATACACTGAGAGATACACGCCTCGGTGTGTATACACTGAGAGATACACGCCTCGGTGTGTATACACTGAGAGATACACGCCTCGGTGTGTATACACTGAGAGATACACGCCTCGGTGTGTATACACTGAGAGATACACGCCTCGGTGTGTATACACTGAGAGATACACGCCTCGGTGTGTATACACTGAGAGATACACGCCTCGGTGTGTATACCACTAATGAAGATACACGCCTCGGTGTGTATACACTGAGAGATACACGCCTCGGTGTGTATACACTGAGAGATACACGCCTCGGTGTGTATACACAGAGATACACGCCTCGGTGTATATACACTGAGAGATACACGCCTCGGTGTGTATACACTGAGAGATACACGCCTCGGTGTGTATACAGTGTGAGAGACATACCTCGGTTTATGCACATCGAGATATATACACTGAGAAATACACACCTTGTATATACACTGGGAAATACACATCTTGTATATACACTGGGAAATACACACCTTGTATATACACTGAGAAATACACACCTTGATGTATATACACTGGGAGATACACGCCTTGGTGTATACACACTGAAAGAAAGCTGGGCGCATATACACTACGCTGGGCAGGACTTATTCTTCCAGTTGTATAATTATCTGGTGGACTCAACTTTAGAATGGACCCAATGTGACAGTGGCGGCACAACCGATGGCAGTGGCGGCAGAGGCGGTGGCGGTGAAGGCGATAGTAAGCTCTTAGAACCATCAAATTTTTCGGGCTGCTCCACCATCGATTTTTCTCCGTGCTTTGTAGTTTTTCCGGTGACAAGTGTTTGAGTCACAACCGAAAGGACCCAGATTAGCTTCCCGGGAGGGACAAAATATATTGACAAATCTACTTACATCCGATGGCCTTGTTTATGTGGCAGTGTATACACAAATAACCCGCAAATAGGAGAGAGAAAAGCTTATAACGACGTTTCGGTCTAACTTGGACCAGCTGGTCGACTGTTTTGAGTTTCGTCCTGAGAAGAACACTCGGAAACCACAACGAAAAATAATACACACTAATAATAATAATAATACACTTTCTCGGATTATTATATTTAATAAGCCTTCCTTAAGAAAGTCATCTTTTAACTCAGGCAACCAGCAGCAACAGTCTGGTTGGCCAGGTTAGCACCAGACAAGCCTGGCCCATGGCCAGGCTCCGGTAGTAGAAAAACTCTCAAAAGCAGTTAGAGGTATATCAGAGGTATATCTCCCTGACAACCTTATCTGGGTATACATTGTGCACGCATTAGAAAGTAAAAACACGGTTTAGTGGTCTCTGATAGTTTATTTTTAAGTGTGACGTTACTGAAAATTGTTTATTTTTGTTTTGGGTATGTTGTAAATGTTCCTTGTTTTAGTTTTTGTGTTTCCGATTTTTCTTAATTTAGTTTAATATTTACACGCCTGCCAGATGTTGTAGTTAAGTAGCTCGATCGCTAGCGCACTCAGCTCACACACTGAGGTCCGGAGATCGAATCCCCGGTACGGCTGGAAAACATTAGGACGCGTTTCCTTAAGACACCTGCTGTCCCTGTTCACCTATACCTGGGTGTTAGTGGACTGGTGTGGGTCGCATCCTGGGACACAACTGACCTAATTTGCCCGAAATGCTCAGCATAACAAGCGGCTTTCTATATAGTAGTATGCCATTGATGTCAGCCAAGCCTGTATACCTTGTACATGTACTTGTAGAAATAAAGATATTATAATGTTATTATTATATTAGTAGTAGAGAAAAGTAGTTATTGAAATGGATATCATTAAAAATTGGTTGGACAGTGACATTGGTGGTTGGTTTTAAGGAGGACCTTGCTCGAGCATGGGTCAGTAGGCCTACTGTAGTGAATACAGCCTTCATATCGTGGGCCCATAGACGTACTGAAGTGAGCAGGACCTGCCAAACGGACCAGAAGGCCTTCTGCTGTTCTTTGGACCTGCCTAACATGGGCCCGTATGTCTGCTGCAGTGAACAGAACCTGACTAGCATGAGACAAAAGCCTACTTCAGTAAGACTTGCCTAGCAAGGGTCAGAAGGCCTACTGCAGTGAGCAGAACCTGACTAGCATGAGACAAAAGCCTACTGCAGTAAGACTTGCCTAGCAAGGGTCAGAAGGCCTACTGCAGTGAGCAGAACCTGACTAGCATGAGACAAAAGCCTACTGCAGTAAGACTTGCCTAGCAAGGGTCAGAAGGCCTACTGCAGTGAACAGAACCTGACTAGCATGAGACAAAAGCCTACTGCAGTAAGACTTGCCTAGCAAGGGTCAGAAGGCCTACTGTAGTGAGCAGAACCTGACTAACATGAGACAAAAGCCTACTGCAGTAAGACTTGCCTAGCAAGGGCAGAAGGCCTACTGCATTGCGAAGGGCATCTTATTATTGTAGTCTTAAGAAATGGGCTTGATTTGTCTCTTGCTGTGCTGGTGAGGAAGGTGCGCCCAGTACCTCGCCGAATACTGATTAACTCTTTCACAGAGTTATTCAATTCTCGGTCATTTAGCGTTTTATTTTTCATAGTTATTATTGCCAGTGTTAGTGACCTGGCAATCAAAGCACATAGAGCAGAAAAAAAGAAGTTTAAAAGACCAGCCAATACTGACCGGTCTAGTTTTTTCTGTAGTCACGACGTCAGTAGGCTAACCAGACTTAAGGTAAAGATATTTGATTAATTTGTGTATATTAGCTGCAGAACTAGACGAATTTCGAGCACTCGTCAGGACACAGACACAAGTTTCAGGACAAGCATTTATTGGGACAACGTTTCGCTCCTAGCGTTTTATCAAGTCATGACTTGATAAAGTTCTATACAGATGGAAACATTATTCCAGTAAAAGCATGGTCTATTATGAGGTGGTTTACATGCCAGCTGATTCATAGACTTTAAAATAAGTGTCACAGAGGAAGTGAGAAAGCAAATGTATTACCATCCATTTGCTGGAAGTTTGTGAGCTAGTTTTTGTTTGGAGAAAGCCGGTAGGGGTATAGCCTAGGAAATAAAAACTACCTTCAACACACCATATACGTAGAGTCAGACGTCAGACGGTGAGAAAGCAAACTAGTGACAAAGACTAAGGGTTACTGAGCTGATCACACCCAGTTACTGAGCTGTTCAGGTACCAAGTCTCGTAGCTCGGTTGCTAGTGCACTCGCTCATTGAGTGTCCTCCGTGGTTCGATCCCTGGTACGAGTGGAGACATTGGGAGTGTTTCCTTACACCTGCAGTAAGTAGGTACCTGGGTGTTAGCCGACTGGTGTGGGTCGAATCCTGGGGACAAGATTAACCTAAGTTGCTCGAAATGCTCTGTATAACCAGGAACTTTTTTGTATAGTGTGTCATTGATGTCAGCTAGGTCTGTATAAGTTATCATGTACTTGTAGAAATAAAGATTATTATTATTATTATTATTATTATTATTATTATTATTATTATTATTATTATTAAGCAAATTCCACGTATCCTGAAGAAGAAGAACTGCTCGTGAGTATACCAACACAGGTTCGTATACCGATTTCCAACAGAAAAATCCGGGTTTCGTTAGCCAGGAATGGTGACGTATGGGAAAGTCTCCTGGTAATTAATAGATACCAGGATGTTAGTCGAATGTTGTGAATGGTATCCAGCGGTTACTTATTTACTGATACCCAGCACTGCTATGACAGAGCCGGCTTTATAGAGCCCATTTTTGGTGAAACGTCGTCAAATAAAACTCAACTATGGGCGAAACGTTGCAAAATAAAGGTCTGAATTAGCAGTTGCTTGATCACTGAGCTGGTCATCGTATGACAAACACTTTCATATTTCCTGACAAGCAACACAGCACCATGACTGCAGCAACACAGCACCATGACTGCAGCAACACAGCACCATCACTGCAGCAACACAGCACCATCACTGCAGCAACACAGCACCATCACTGCAGCAACACAGCACCATCACTGCAGCAACACAGCACCATCACTGCAGCAACACAGCACCATCACTGCAGCAACACAGCACCATCACTGCAGCAACACAGCACCATCACTGCAGCAACACAGCACCATCACTGCAGCAACACAGCACCATCACTGCAGCAACACAGCACCATCACTGCAGCAACACAGCACCATCACTGCAGCAACACAGCACCATCACTGCAGCAACACAGCACCATCACTGCAGCAACACAGCACCATCACTGCAGCAACACAGCACCATCACTGCAGCAACACAGCACCATCACTGCAGCAACACAGCACCATCACTGCAGCAACACAGCACCATCACTGCAGCAACACAGCACCATCACTGCAGCAACACAGCACCATCACTGCAGCAACACAGCACCATCACTGCAGCAACACAGCACCATCACTGCAGCAACACAGCACCATCACTGCAGCAACACAGCACCATGACTGCAGCAACACAGCACCATGACTGCAGCAACACAGCACCATGACTGCAGCAACACAGCACCATGACTGCAGCAACACAGCACCATCACTGCAGCAACACAGCACCATCACTGCAGCAACACAGCACCATCACTGCAGCAACACAGCACCATCACTGCAGCAACACAGCACCATCACTGCAGCAACACAGCACCATCACTGCAGCAACACAGCACCATCACTGCAGCAACACAGCACCATCACTGCAGCAACACAGCACCATCACTGCAGCAACACAGCACCATCACTGCAGCAACACAGCACCATCACTGCAGCAACACAGCACCATCACTGCAGCAACACAGCACCATCACTGCAGCAACACAGCACCATCACTGCAGCAACACAGCACCATCACTGCAGCAACACAGCACCATCACTGCAGCAACACAGCACCATCACTGCAGCAACACAGCACCATCACTGCAGCAACACAGCACCATCACTGCAGCAACACAGCACCATCACTGCAGCAACACAGCACCATCACTGCAGCAACACAGCACCATCACTGCAGCAACACAGCACCATCACTGCAGCAACACAGCACCATCACTGCAGCAACACAGCACCATCACTGCAGCAACACAGCACCATCACTGCAGCAACACAGCACCATCACTGCAGCAACACAGCACCATCACTGCAGCAACACAGCGGCCAGGTTTCTCACTACGCTTCCCGATTAACGACTTGGTCACTCAGGCTGTTAATTCTTGCAACTCAGTCGAAATAACCACAGCTCGGCATATCAGGCACAGTTTCCTTGGGCCAGGCTCGTCTGGTGCTTGCCTAGTCAACCAGGTTGTTGCTGCTGGTGGCCTGCTGACCCACATATCCATCAAAGCCTAGTTGATCTGGTAGCTGATGAAGATACTTGATCCCATTATGTGTATTGAGTTATCCTGTAGTGCACTTCTGCTGTGATACACTTGTTAATATTTACTATGGGGGGAAATTGAAGAATAAGTCATAACACCGTGACTGGAACAATACACAAATAACCCTCACATAGGAAGAAGAAACTTGTCATAAGTTTCTTTCTCCTTTGTTGTAGGGAAAAATTATCTGACCCTTGGAATTAATGTTAAACGAAACAGTCAGAATTATTGTTGGCCGTCCAGAAGCTTGCAGGCTGGTTAATGTGAGGGAGGCGTTTGGTGTTGAAAGTGTTGTGGACAGGTTGACTAAGTGTTAATTAAGCTCATTCATCGTGTTCCTGTGTTTCTCTGCCATATTCCATCACACAGGATGGGTCACATCTCTCACCTCAAGCTGGGATTAATAACAAAAGAAAGGAGGAACGCTGCAGCAGGCCTATTGGCCCATACTTGGCAGGTCCTTATCAAACTCAAACCCACGCTGCTGCACTTTCTATTAAAATGTGGAATGAACCAGACGTTGTTAGCACCAATTTTAGTAGGTGTCTAATAAATATAGATATAAATGGGTAACAAGAACATTCAGCGACATTAATCATACAGCCTGTGTAAACGTTATTATTGTAGACAACAATAGAATATCTCCTCCATGAAGGTTGTATTCATCTGACATTACTTTTTCAAAACACCCAGCAATAAGTAAATCATTAGTAATGTTGCCTAAATATATTTTAACTGAAGAAATCTCTCCTAACTGTTAGTAAGCAAATATCACAGATAATAAACACTGGTTGCTCTTACACACGACTCCTCTGGCACGACTGCAACTCTGTTCTACTTGACACTTCCAGAGATAACAAGAACTATGTTGACTTAACACACAAGAATCAATAATTTTAATTCTACGTTAAAAATTTAATCCTTTGCCAATCTGAGAGCACTAAAGCTAACTTACGACAATGAGTATGATTTAATGACCATTACTGATAATTTGTTACAGATTGTGGTTGACTCGCACAATACCCGGGCTACGACCCGTCCTGGCAAACCTACCTGAACCTGACTCGCTTAATGACTTTGGAGAATAGATATTTAAAAATAAAATAGAAAGAAATTGATGTGTATTACTCTTGGATTTCATCTCATATTAAATTATTCTTACCTGACAATATTATATGTTTTTTTAAGAATTCGAATGTAACTTTGATCAAAAGAAAGTTCAGTAATATCAAAGATTAGGGAAATGGAACTAAAAACCTCAGTAGATGTGTAACCCACCACAATAGCACCTCCAGCGTGTGGCTTACAATGTAAGCACACTGACGGATGTTGTGAAAGTCAGGCTTAAGCTGGTTACAAGTACATCCATCACAAATGCTGATGTGTATACATACTTTGCAAAGACATTTGAAAAATGGAATCATTGAGTGATACTTTTTTTTTAAAATAAGGGGAAATAAATAGCAGGTAACGTAGAAATGTGGACATAACAAAGTTTGCTGGATGAGAAAGAGAGTGAGTACTACCCAGTCTTGAGTACTGTAATAATGTGAGTCTTGCGAGACAGTGTTTGTACCATCGCTCTGTCTCATCTTAATACCAGAAACAAGATGCTCAGCTATGAGAAATAACAGACACTACTACTACTAATACTGTTATGCTGCTAATACTACTACTACTGCTGCTAATACTCTCATACAGCTACTGCTATGTTATTCTGCTACTCTTGCTATTAATACCGTTATGCTGCTACTGCTGCTGTCTCCTAGTGCTCTAATACACACCAAGGAGCAGAGACAATTACACGCTGCCTGAGGCTTCACTTTGATATTGGTGAAGATTAGAGAGAGTTCGCTAATAGTTCACAACCACATTACTGCAGGAATATGAGCGGCGGTGGTGGTGGTGGGGGAGGTTGCTTTACCTGAGTGGGGAGGGGGATATGAGGGAGAGGGGGAAAAAGAATTTAACAAGACGGGGGAGAATTTACCGAGAAGGACGAAGGCTTTAAGGAGGAATGAAGAATTTATGACGATGACTGACGAAGGAACGAAAGATTTAACGGGACAAGAAGGATTGAAGGAGGGGACGAAGGATCTGAAGAGGAAACTAAGGAATTAATTTGAAGAGAGAAAATATTTAAGGAAACATAATTTAATGAGGGGCACAAAGTATTTAAAGAAGGGAACGAAGGATTTAAGGAAGTAACGAAGGATTTAAGGATTGGGACTAAGGATTTGAAGGAAATGAATGATTTACCAGCTCAGGATTAAGTCTGTCTGATTAAAGTATTTGTTTTGAATATGTACATTTTTTTTTAATTACTGTATTGACGTGTAGGTGTGGAACAGCGGGCCGCCAGCAGCAACAGCTTGGTTGACCAGGCAAGCACCAGACAAGCCTGACTCAGGGCCAGGAGTAGGAAAACTCTCGAAACCCATCAAAGGTACCTAGTTGTATTTAGTTTATCAAAAGAAAAGGAAAAAAATCAAAAATTCTTCTGACACGAATCTTAAGTCTTAAGAAGTTTAAACCCTTCCTCCCTCTCTCTCCCTCCCTCCCTCCCTCCCTACCTCTCTCTCTCTCTCTCTCTCTCTCTTCATCCTCCTCCGCCGCCTCCTCCTCCCTCGCTCGTCAGGGTAGGTGTTTGGTTGTATGAGCCAGGCCTACAGCTGGCTCACCTGTAGGTCTGATATAACTTAATATCACGTCAGAAGATTCAGTATTTAAGATTAATAAGTTTATTTAGGTACTGGTACACATAAGTACAATTACCATACATAGTTTAACATATGTGTAAATTACCTAGGATGACCAAAAAAAAAAGTCGGACAAAGTGACTTGTTTCTTTTGTATTTTTTTGTTAATATTTATAGGAGACAATGACGTAAAATGGGCAGTGACAGATGCCAGAGATAGGAGACAATGACGTAAAATGGGCAGTGACAGATGCCAGAGATAGGAGACAATGACGTAAAATGGGTAGTGACAGATGCCAGAGATAGGAGACAATGACGTAAAATGGGCAGTGACAGATGCCAGAGATAGGAGACAATGACGTAAAATGGGCAGTGACAGATGCCAGAGATAGGAGACAATGACGTAAAATGGGCAGTGACAGATGCCAGAGATGACTCTAACAGATAATGGAGAGGTGGATGGGGAGGGAGAGGGAAAGATTGTATAAAATGTGATGGTGGTCAGAGGTGAGGAACCCAGCTCAAGGCTCACTTGCAGTCTTGATGTTCATTGTGTGTGTATACTCACTGAGTTGTGTTTGCGGGGGTCGAGACTCAGCTCATGGCCCCCGCCTTTTCACTGATTGCTACTAGGTCCACTTTCTCCCTGCTCCATGAGCTTTATCGTATCTCTTCTTAAAGCTATGTGTATGGCTCCCGCCCCCACTACTTTACTCTCCAAATTGTTCCACTTCCTGACAACTCTGTGACTCATCTGAGTTTTCAACTTCCAGTTGTGACCTCTTGTTCCCGTTTCCCATCTCTGAAATATTCTGTCCCTTGTCAATTCCTCTCAGTATTTTATATGTCGTTATCATGTCCCCTTTCCCCATCCCTTCTGTCCTGTGCGTGTCGTGTGTGTGTGAGAGAGAGAGAGAGAGAGAGAGAGAGAGAGAGAGAGAGAGAGTTGTCTAGTGTTTAAGTCATATACAATGCTTATAATTTTCAGTGGATATATATCTCTTACTATATATTATTCCATTGTTCTACCTGTGTGAAGAAAAACTTGTTTGTACCCTTCCGGCACCGCTTTTTTTTTTTTTTTTAAGTGTATGAATGTGGCCTTGTGATCTCCCTGTTGATGGTACTGCAAACCTTTATTAATTTATTCTAACCATTTAATGCCCTTATATGCTGGTATCATCTCTCCTCTCCTAGTCTATAAGCAGACGAGGCATACATAGTTTTCAACTTCTCTTCGTAACATATGGTTTTAGGCTTGTGCAGTATGTATCATGGGAGTTGTGTATCTTACAGCTTGCCAGCGCAGGTATCATGGTAGTTTTGTGTCCCTGAGAGCTGTCTTACAGCTTGTCAGCGCAGGTATCATGGTAGTTTTGTGTCCCTAAGAGCTGTCTTGCAGCTTGCCAGCGCAGGTATCATGGTAGTTTTGTGTCCCTGAAGCTGTCTTGCAGCTTGCAGCGCAGGTATCATGGTAGTTTTGTGTCCCTAGAGCTGTCTTGCAGCTTGCCAGCGCAGGTATCATGGTAGTTTTGTGTCCCTGAGAGCTGTCTTGCAGCTTGCCAGCGCAGGTATCATGGTAGTTTTGTGTCCCTGAGAGCTGTCTTACAGCTTGTCAGCTCAGGTATCATGGGAGTTTTGTGTCCCTGAGAGCTGTCTTACAGCTTGCCAGCGCAGGTATCATGGTAGTTTTGTGTCCTGAGAGCTGTCTTGCAGCTTGCCAGCGCAGGTATCATGGTAGTTTTGTGTCCTGAGAGCTGTCTTGCAGCTTGCCAGCGCAGGTATCATGGTAGTTTTGTGTCCTGAGGCTGTCTTACAGCTTGTCAGCTCAGGTATCATGGGAGTTTTGTGTCCCTGAGAGCTGTCTTACAGCTTGTCAGCTCAGGTATCATGGGAGTTTTGTGTGTCTGAGAGCTGTCTTACAGCTTGTCAGCTCAGGTATCATGGGAGTTTTGTGTGTCTGAGAGCTGTCTTGCAGCTTGCCAGCGCAGGTATCATGGTAGTTTTGTGTCCCTGAGAGCTGTCTTACAGCTTGTCAGCGCAGGTATCATGGTAGTTTTGTGTCCCTAAGAGCTGTCTTGCAGCTTGCCAGCGCAGGTATCATGGTAGTTTTGTGTCCCTGAGAGCTGTCTTGCAGCTTGCCAGCGCAGGTATCATGGTAGTTTTGTGTCCCTGAGAGCTGTCTTACAGCTTGTCAGCTCAGGTATCATGGGAGTTTTGTGTCCCTGAGAGCTGTCTTACAGCTTGTCAGCTCAGGTATCATGGGAGTTTTGTGTCCCTGAGAGCTGTCTTACAGCTTGCCAGCGCAGGTATCATGGTAGTTTTGTGTGTCTGAGAGCTGTCTTGCAGCTTGCCAGCGCAGGATGTGAGTTTCTCACAGTTTTGTTTTTATGATCTTCCGGTGATAATCTTTTGTTTATAACTTCTAGTTTCTACGCTCTGACACTTTTAATATTTTGTCACAGTCTACATTTTTCATGTCTCTTTTTACTTTCTACTATTTCCATTAGATGGCTTTTATTTACAGTAAACTCAATCATGCATCTGTCAGTCAATTTGCTCACTTGACCCAAGCCTTCTTGTAGGCATTTACTCTCCTTAATTTCCATTAGATATTCGTATAACAGATCATCCACAGACATGTATATACTTTCTTCTGTCAGCTCATCTATATAAATTATAAACATTATCTGCACAAATACCGACTCTTGAGGCACACTTGTGGTAACATTTCTACGAGGACATGTTTCCTCATGTCACTGTCAACATTGTCCTGTCAGATATAAGCTTGCTCAACCACTGTGATAGTTTGACATTTATTGCTTAAATGTTTTGTAGTTCTTGTATTATTATTTCATGGGGGAACTCCTACCAAAGCTTTTGTTTTTTAAATCTCCACGAGAACTACAAGATAATTCTTGTAGTTCTCGTGGTAGCTTAATGGATTTGATAGAGAGGATTTTCTGATCAAAATTCAAATTGTTAGTTTGCTGGCGTTTGTTTGCAGGTATTTGTTAGTAGTTTTTTATTAGCAGATATTTGTTCTTCAAGTATTTTATCAACTCTTCTCTTATAGTTCTATCCATTACTTTTACATGTGTCATTTCCAATTTGTCTGCAAATTGACTGTTTTCTAATCCAAGGCTGCATCAAAATAACCTCCAGAGGGGATTAAATTATTATTATTATTATTATTATTATTATTATTATCATAATTCATGGGAAGCGCTAAATCCATAAGGGTCATGAAATACCTGGATAATAATAGAGGTGGGGTAATTAGGTTTAATTCGAGGAAGGGAAGGGTAGCCCTTCACTAGCACCTTCTCTTGAAGGGTCTAGCGTTGATAGCTTAGTTGTGCAGTCTTATATAACCCTGGATGTTGTCTGCTCTGGTACTGTTGCTTCATCTTCTCACCAGCCAGTGGTAGCCTCTCTGTTTCCTCTTCACACACTTTAGTGGTGTTTTATTTCTATGTCACCCCATAGTTCTCTTTCCACTTCAGTCAATATTTAGTTCTCTGTTTTCTCTTTGGTCACTTCATAGTTCTCCGTTTTCTATTTGATCATTTCATTGCTCTGATTCCTTTTTCGTTATTTTATAGTTTACTAAGGTATGATTGAATTTAGTCTGGTTTAAGTGGGTACGCGTTATTTACGATAGTCAAAGTCAGGGTATTTTTCTAGAATGGCTGGTAATATACCACTGTGGATGAAAGGCCTTTTGACATTTCGTGACCATTTGTGAGTGAGTTGTCTCTGAATTCTTGAATTTTTGTTCTCCCTGCACCACATACTGACACAGACTGCGACAATAGTGCCTCTGGCAGAGTTTAGATTTAGCTGTCTGCATCATCTGGTGATGCAGAGTATTGTCCAGCCAAAGCCGGACAGTTATGACATCCAGGAGTCTGCTAATTTTGTTAGATTTGCCATAGACTGACGGGTGTCAGTCTCGCTCTGTCTCAAGTTAATGAAATACAGTTGAAGTTTTTTCTTATTTTTCTCAAAGTATTAACTGACAACTCAAAGTTGTAATCTACTCCTTCCTTGAAGACACACGCCATAGCCAATTCATCTGTTCAGTCATGCTGTTGAAGACCAATGTGAGAGAAAATCCACAAAAGGTGTACTTTAATTCCACTATCTACAAGTCTACCATACCTGTGTCAGGCGTCTAACACAAGTATATCATGGTCGATTCAAATAGAGTTAAGAGCATTTATAGATGACAGAGAATCACTTAAAATTAAGGTTTCAGTTTAGAGACATGGGCACATTTGACTGCAAGGAATATAACAACCAGTTCAGTTCGAAGGGTGAAAGCCCAGCCTGTCGATGCGTTCTCCATTTGCTATACAGGCACTAGTAGTTGAACCAGTGGATTGGTAAACAGAACTATCAACAAATTGTGGTAGAGAGCTCTGGGACTAAGGCATCATTTCAGCTTAAGGCTTCATGCTTGGCTTCAAGATTAAACATAAATTGTGATGTAATAAGGTTCTGTGGGAGAATGTGAGTGACAGTGATTTAAAAAATAAGTAATTTCCCATTGTGCAGGGAAGTGTCATTGTTGCACTTCTTGACATAGATCATGTGTCTATCTGGTTCACACTGAGTTCATATGCATTTTAATTATCCATTTGGAGTTCTCACCGGTGACAAAGAAAGCTTGTAGGGCTTCTTTACGAGGGTATACATGTGTTTGCCTGTGCTTATTAACGCTAATGAGGGCATTTCTTTCAGTGACTCGACCTCTGATGCTTGGTATATCAGGCTCTTTCCTCATGTTTAGTATTTTAGTCGTACACGAACATATTAGGATGATCCTCGTCTCTTTGTTCTGTAATTTTTAAAGTTCTCTGAGCTTTCTGTCTGACGCAAGAGCAAGCAGGGGTGCGGCACAGTCAACTAGTGATCTGAAATAGGTAAGATACATCATTTTCACTTTTCTCACATATTCACCATATCCGAGGTGATATCCTGCAACAGCCCTAAGTCCTCTTTGCCTTTCTTTGTATTGTCGACAAAGTCCGGTTATATCCAGTCCTCATAGAGGGACCTCAATTTTTGTATATGTGTCTAGTTATATATTCCAGCCAGACCCATAATGCAGCCTATTACGTAACTTCGTTTTCTCAACCGAAGTGATCAAACCTTGGCTTGAGGACCATAGGAGAGGTGCGAGTGACCTGAGCATGTTAACCCTGCGCCCTCGACACACTTGAGAAAGCTTGCTCTTCATACGAAACATTTAGAGTTGTATATCTGAGAATACCACTGTGTTATTGTCTTGAGCAGTGACCTCTGGTGTGTGTTTTTCCTTGCCTAGCTTGTGTATGTACCGCAAGGGGAGGGTCCTTAGCTAGAGGGGCATGATGGTAATTATAGTAATTCATTTCAGGTGAGATGGCTTCACCTCTCTGTTAAGACTTTTTCTTACGAAGTCACTGTGATGTGTTGGAGCCGATTTTAAATGTCATCTTCATTAGTAAGGTTTTCGTGAGCTGTTGTTTCTGATGTAAGAATGACATAAGTAACAATTCTTCTGAAAAGTTGTACAACTTTGTTTAATAATAAAAATAATAATATATTTCTGTTAGTGCGCGACCAGAGAAAGGTATCCCCAGTGCACGGGATTGGAATAGTGCAGAGTGCGGCATAAGTTGATAATGTAGTTAAATATTAGCGTTAAAAATTTGAAGGCAATCAGAACAGGTATTTAAATTTCTTCAATAAAAAAAATGGTAAACTAGGACATGCACAGCCCAGATCTTATTCAGAGAGACCAAGGAGACTAGTATCGTAAAATACAAAAGCATGAGTTTGTATTATCAAGTTATCAGCACGGAAGGCTTAATGCTAATCAGATGTGACAGAAATTAACGCATGAAAAGCAGTATTTCAGTTTTTCCAATTTCTTCCCCAAAACAAATTGAGACCTACACAAGCCAAAATCAATCCAAACTTTTCTCTAAGTAAGAATGACCAGCTTTTAAGAAAGTAAGTGCAGTTAAGTTAAGGTAAGTTTACTGTAGTGTATGTTACATATTTTTTTTAACAATGTCCTTGAGGGCACACAAGTGTTATACCCACATAAAACAACATGATTTAACCTAGTATAACCAAATAAATTTTTTTGACCTATTTCTGATCAAAAAAGACATTCTCGAGTTATTTCACAGAAACCAATTTGATTAATACAATTAGCGCACGATAATTTATACAAGCTAACATCAAGAGATTGTTTCCCCTGAGGAAAACACATCAGTACTAAAAGTTTAAAAGTAACCAGAAGAAGCATTTTCCAGTTATTGCTCAGAATCCAACAAAATTTGTTTTGTACACAGCATAAACCCATGACACAATCCATCCCTTTCATGCATCATAAGCCTTTCAAGATTCATGCCATTCACAATTATATTATTTTAATCAGAGGAAACCGCTAAACCCATATGTGCCATATAGCGCCTGTGGAATGGTAGGTATTCAGATTCGATCCAAGCAAGGGGAAGATAAATTCACATTTTTGGACCAAGAGCCCCTCACCAGCATCAAGGTATAACTATGAATATACAAAGGTGATAGTATATCACTTTACCACACACTCCATTAACAATAACAACCTTCTAAGTAGGTTCACTAGTGTTGAAATTTTGAAGTCTATTAGAGGAGCCTTTCTCCACCTCTCACATGGAAACATTTGAGAATGATCTATGTAACATTGTGCACAAGACCCATACATGCAAACACTGCATGAATCTTACCCAAGATGCATTACGCATCTTGGGCAAATTGAAAATTGAAACAGCTCAAAATGAGTGACAAGTTGTTTTAATAAAGGCCACCATTGGTAAAAGTTTGAAACCGATCAGAAAAGGCGTTGTCCAGTAAGTGATCTGATTGCAGTGATTCTAAGTTTTTAATTATTTCTGTAAAATTTTGAATTTGCACCTATTCGGAGTAAACTTGTGGGGTATCATCCTTCTTATAGAATCCATAATAATAATAATAATAATAATAATAATAATCTACAAGTACATGATAAAACTTCTACAGACCTAGCTGACCATCAGTAATAGTTTGAAGCCAGTCAAAAGAAACATTCTTTAGTTATTGAATAAAGAATGAATACCGCCATTTATTGAATAATATGGGCAGACTGGTACTTAAGCCAGCTAGAAACAGCGTGAGCCTTGTGTTCAGGCAACCACACCAGTGGTGAAGGTTTGCAACCGATCAGATGAGTCATTTTTCCAGTTATGGCATAGATTCCAGCGATTCCAATTTTTTTTTTTTTTTTTTTTTTTTTTTTTTACTTATTATTTTACTACAACAAATTTACCTAGACGCAAACGAAGCTTAAAGGGAACGATCCTGGCCCTAAGATGAATCAGCCAATAAATACTGAGGCTCTTTGGAAGATTTTATTTTTATTTTATTAACACATCGGCCGATTCCCACCAAGGCAGGGTGGCTCGAAAAAGAAAAACTTTCATCATTCACTCCATCACTGTCTTGCCAGAGGGGTGCTTTACACTACAGTTATAAAACTGCAACATTAACACCCCTCCTTCAGAGTACAGACATTGTACTTCCCATCTCCAGGACTCAAGTCCGACCTGCCGGTTTCCCTGAATTCCTTCATAAAAGTTACTTTGCTCACACTCCAACAGCACGTCAAGTATTAAAAACTATTTGTCTCCATTCACTCCTATCAAATACGCTCACGCATGCTTGCTGGAAGTTCAAGCCCCTCGCACACAAAACCTCCTTTACCCCCTCCCTCCAACCTTTCCTAGGACGACCCCTACCCCGCCTTCCCTCCACTACAGATTTATACACTCTCGAAGTCATTTTGTCTCGTTCCATTCTCTCTACATGTCCGAACCACCTCAACAACCCCTCCTCAGCTCTCTTGATAATAGTTTTGGTAATCCCGCACCTCCTCCTAATTTCCAAACTCTGAATTCTCTGCATTATATTCACACCACACATTGACCTCAGACATGACATCTCCACTGCCTCCAGCCTTCTCCTCGTTGCAACATTCATCACCCATGCTTCACACCCATATAAGAGTGTTGGTATAACTATACTCTCATACATTCTCCTCTTTACTTCCATGGACAAGGTTCTTTGTCTCCACAGACTCCGAAGTGCTCCACTCACCCTTTTCCCCTCATCAATTCTATGATTCACCTCATCTTTCATAGATCCATCTGCTGACTCGTCCACTCCCAAATATCTGAATACATTCACCTCCTCCATACTCTCTCCCTCCAATCTGATATCCAATCTTTCGTCACCTAATCTTTTTGTTATCCTCATCACCTTACTCTTTCCTATATTCACTTTCAATTTTCTTCTTTAACATACCCTACATCTTTGGAAGATGTAAACAGAAAATTAACGGGAATAAAAAATTTACACATAAAACGGTCAAATCTACACCAACACATTTCAAGTTCACTTTCCGCCGTCGTCGAATTTTTAGGCATTTTTTTTTTTTGAACGTTTGAAACTCCGCCACTGAGAGCTGTGGAGGTTAACCTAGTCATTCCAGGAAGATGGGATTGGGTTCACCAACTTCGGTCGTAGGGCACATGAACACGCTAGTTAAAATAATTTGGTCCTCGTTCACTACACAAGTGTTGAAAATTTAAAGCCGATTGGATGAGGCGTTCTCGAGTTATGAGGAAAATAAAATCGAAAGTTGGAGGAAGAAAAAAAAAAATTCTGAGAAACTTAAATATAATAATAATAATAATAATAATAATGATTTTGAAGGGAAACTTAACGCTACCTGTTGTGCGGAAAGAGACAGGTACAGACGTTTCGCTCTGTGTAGTTTTATATAATCGGACTTATACAGCTCAACACAAATTAATCGTTGTTTCAATCGTATTTTCTCTTCTGGCAGCACTACACCATCGTAGCACTGCTGTGTTTTGCACCAGCTGCTCTCCCTATTGTTTACATCTAGTAGTTGATAGCCGAGACTGAAACGTAAATGATAGTTGCTCATCAGCAACCACCTGGGATGAGAGTACCCTCCCCGTGGAGTACAATCCTTCTCAGGGAGGGAGTACCTTCCCCGTGGAGTACAATCCTTCCCAGGGAGGGAGTACCCTCCCCGTGGAGTACAATCCTTCTCAGGGAGGGAGTACCTTCCCCGTGGAGTACAATCCTTCTCAGGGAGGGAGTACCTTCCCCGTGGAGTACAATCCTTCTCAGGGAGGGAGTACCCTCCCCGTGGAGTACAATCCTTCTCAGGGAGGGAGTACCCTCCCCGTGGAGTACAATCCTTCTCAGGGAGGGAGTACCCTCCTCGTGGAGTACAATCCTTCTCAGGGAGGGAGTACCCTCCCGTGGAGTACAATCCTTCTCAGGGAGGAGTACCTCCCCGTGGAGTACAATCCTTCTCAGGGAGGGAGTACCCTCCCCGTGGAGTACAATCCTTCTCAGGGAGGGAGTACCTTCCCCGTGGAGTACAATCCTTCTCAGGGAGGGAGTACCCTCCCCGTGGAGTACAATCCTTCTCAGGGAGGGAGTACCTTCCCCGTGGAGTACAATCCTTCTCAGGGAGGGAGTACCTTCCCCGTGGAGTACAATCCTTCTCAGGGAGGGAGTACCTTCCCCGTGGAGTACAATCCTTCTCAGGGAGGGAGTACCTTCCCCGTGGAGTACAGTCCTTCTCAGGGAGGGAGTACCCTCCCCGTGGAGTACAGTCCTTCCCAGGGAGGGAGTACCTTCACCATGGAGTACAATCCTTCCCAGGGAGGGAGTACCTTCACCATGGAGTACAATCCTTCCCAGGGAGGGAGTACCTTCACCATGGAGTACAATCCTTCCCAGGGAGGGAGTACCCTCCCCGTGGAGTACAGTACTTCCCAGGGAGGGAGTACCCTCCCCGTGGAGTACAATCCTTCCCAGGGAGGGAGTACCTTCACCATGGCGGTACAATCATCACCATGTAAGGATTACTCTCCTGTCATACGAGTGTGAAATGGAGGCCCGATAAATCTTCAACACGCTGCCAGGTTTACTGAGAAGTACTACCCACCTGTCATATGGGTGTGAAATGCAAACCTGATAAATATTTAGTACTCTGGCATAATTACAAACTTACACTTAGGTTCAATCTTCACTTAATCTTTACTTTCCTGTGTGTTTCTTGATAGAGAACTGCAATATTTTCTCTCCAAATTAGGATGCCTGATGCGAGGCTGGTCTTGGGACCCATGACCCCTGGAACTTAACGATTGTAACAGATAACTCACCTTCAGTGGACTTGTAAATACGTTGCAACAACATATATGTTCGCTCGAGCGTGTAATTTTCTACGTGCGTCAGAACCTACACTACATCATCTCGAGCAGTCAGGTTAAGCCCCGTTGGATGTAGCCACAAACTGGACGGATGACAGTTTAGTGACAGTCTCACCACTGGCAACGGGAGAGGAGGTTCAGCAACAAGGTGCAGCAGCATCTGCCATCGCTATAAATATAACGCATATCATATTATTGATGGCATGCAATGCCGACCCGTAGATATATAAGATACATGTGTAACACATGGGTATCTCTATGACAATAGAGATACCCAGGTGTTGAGTATGTCATATTCATCATAACACTTATTGTTGTAAGTTTTGCTATTTATCTGTTGTGTATTTCAGTGTTTCTGGGAATCATCGCACCCGCGGCATCTTTGGACAGGAAATATTACAGGAACCAGAACCATTAAACACACACGAAGGTAAAGACAAGTGTTTACGGAGTGTAAGTAAACGTTTCTAAGGTTTACTTGGCCTCTTATGTGTTCATAAGACAAAAACAAACATGAGTCCTAGCAGAGTGCATAACATTTAACAGGCTTCGGTTTCGCACTTGTATGTCAAGACGATAAGGTAGTAACAACCACCACACAGCCTGTCGTTAGATTTCCTTGATGGATTTATTCCAACTGTAGTATCCTGGTCGTGGGCCGGGCCGCGGGGGCGTTGATCCCCGGAATACCCTCCAGGTAGACAGGTAGACTAAATCTGTGGTTGTGCAACACAAGGATTGATAAAGGCTCGATCCTCTGTCCTCTGGAGGGGCCGATTCTTAACTCCTGGCCCCGCCTCTCGACTTGCTGCTTGCCAGATTCGCTCTCACCTAGCCTGCTGTTTGTTTAATTCATGTTAAGAGCTAAACCCATATGGGTCATTCAGCGCAAGAGGTGGTGGAGGCTTGATCCTCCGTCTGGTGAGCGCGAGACAGACGTGCTTCCTATTTGTACTCACCTATATACCTCTCACCTAGCCTTATGTGTATGTGTGAGAGAGGGGGGAGAGGGGGTCACATAAGAAAGTAGGGTGTTAGCATGTGGGCTCAGTGAGTATTGCTGTAGTTTTGCAGCACAGCCAGGCAGGAGCAGGAAGACGAGGGTGTGTGTGTACACCCATTTGTACTTGCCCACTTTTGTTTCCGGAGGTCGAGACTCAGCTCCCGACCCTGCCCCCTAGACTACTTTGATCGGCATCACTGATTTCTTACTTCTTGGGTATTATGATATCTACTTCTGAAGCTGTGTGTTGAACTTGCCTCCTTCATGTTATATCCACTTTTTGACCACCTTAGAGACCAAAGAAATACATCCTTATCTCTCATCGGTGTTCTCAGCTTTTCCCTGTGTCTCTTTGATCCTGTCACTATCTACTGTCAATTCCTCTTGAGATTTTGTATGTCTTAATCATGTACTCTTCCTCCCCTCACTTGTTCTCACCAAGGTCGTCAGGTTTAATTCCTTCAACCTGTAATGGTGCATTCCTTTCAGTTCTGATACTAGCCATGTTGCAAACCTATCGTCCGTCTCTAGTTCTTTTCGTGGGTTGATCATTCAGGTAACCCTTGACCTACTGGAGCATTCTGCCCTGAACCCTTTCCGGTACTCTAATTGCTGGACTAATCTCTGGTGTGGTATGCATCATATGCTTTCCTGCAATCTACCACCAGTGTGAGGAGGGTAGCTCTAATTTCTTGGATGAAGAGCTTTCAAATGTCCCAGAAGCGGGCCGGTCTCCAGATTGTCTTGAGTAATGAAAATTTAAGTAGGATTATTGGGCAGTGATACAGAGATACCTGAAGGATACCTGAAGGACGTTTCCGTGGGTCAACTCCCCGCTGCCCGGTTCCAGACCAGGTCTCAGGGAGAATCAAGACCTGATTAACCATGATGTTATTGCTGTTTGCACACAGTGTAACGTACGAACCACAATCTGATTGATCAGGCACTGATTTGTTGAACTTGTCCAGTTCCCTCTTGAAGATAGACAGAAGTTTGTTGGTAATTTTCCGTATGCTCGGAAGGAGAGAATTGAAGAGTCGGGGACCTCTAACACTCATCGAGTTCTCTCTCTCGTAGTGTACTCGTCGACCCCCGGCTTAATGGAGGTTTTTGAACATCTACCAAGTCTCTTGTTGTTATACAGAGTAATTTCAGTGTTCAGGTTTGGAACCAAACTCCATGATTTTCCAGATGTATATAATTAAGTACCTTTCTCGCCTACGTTCCAAGAAATATAGTGGAAGGGACTTCAAGTAGTTCAGATGCTTGATTGAATGTATACGAGCAGTGAAAGTTGTGTGTACGTTTACCAGCTCAGCACTCTCGCCTACCTTGAAAGAGGCCGTCAGTATACAGTAATATTCAAGCCTGGAGAGAACAAGTGACGTAAGAGTCATTGGCTCAGTATCTCTTTGTCTTCAAAGTTTTTATCTGGTCTATCATTGTCCTTGCGGTAGCAATAAATAGATTACTGTATACACTGAGACGAGCTTAACCCACTGTGGTCATGCAGAACCACACGTGGCTACAACAGTTTATGTAAATTTTGTTTATTTCGCTCTCGCAGTGAGGCCCTCTTCGGTAGATAAAAATCTGAGAGAGACGCTTTTATTTGAACAGTGGTGTAAGTCACTTGCAGGAACAGCTGATCAATAAGACGCATTTGCAACATTTTGATGTCTTTATTACTGAAAGGTTTCACCTGCACAACAGGTTGTTTCAGAGGGATACAGATACAGCACTGAAAGTAATGGTAGTAGTAATGATGTGATCAGTCCGTCACTTGAGTGGGAGGTGGTCAGTCCCTCAAGCACAGGAATGTGACCAGACCTTATATACCAGAGTAGAGGTGAGATGAAGCAACTGCAGCTGACCTCACAGGTGAGGGTGACACCAACTGTTATTACCAACACCAATACCATCCACCAACACCAAACACCACCACCAATACCAACCATCACCACCAACACCAAACACCACCAATAACCAACACCAAACACCATCAATACCAACCACCAATACCAACCACCAACCACCAACACCAGACACCAATACCAACCACCAACACCAACCACCACCAATACCAACCATCACCACCAACACCAAACACCACCACCAATACCATCCACCAACACCAAACACCACCACCGATACCATCCACCAACACCAAACACCACCACCGATACCATCCACCACCACCGATACCATCCACCAACACCAAACACCACCACCGATACCATCCACCAACACCAAACACCACCACCGATACCATCCACCAACACCAAACACCACCACCGATACCATCCACCAACACCAAACACCACCACCGATACCATCCACCACCACCGATACCATCCACCAACACCAAACACCACCACCGATACCATCCACCAACTCCAAACACCACCACCAATACCAACCACCAACACCAAACATCACTAATACCAACCACCAACACCAAACATCACTAATACCAACCACCAACACCAAACATCAGTAATACCAACCACCAACACCAAACATCAGTAATACCAACCACCAACACCAAACATCAGTAATACCAACCACCAACACCAAACATCAGTAATACCAACCACCAACACCAAACATCACTAATACCAACCACCAACACCAAACATCATAATACCAACCACCAACACCAAACAGCAGTAATACCAACCACCAACACCAAACATCAGTAATACCAACCACCAACACCAAACATCAGTAATACCAACCACCAACACCAAACATCAGTAATACCAACCACCAACACCAAACATCAGTAATACCAACCACCAACACCAAACATCAGTAATACCAACCACCAACACCAAACATCAGTAATACCAACCACCAACACCAAACATCACTAATACCAACCACCAACACCAAACATCAGTAATACCAACCACCAAACACCACTCACCAACCACCAACACAAACAAGTTTGCAACACAGTGATGAAATATTGTTGGAATGTTTGCTATGCTTCACTCCCAGAGGAAGATAAAAAAAATCTAACAATAAAATTGAATTTAAATTCGTTAATAAAAGTGTTGACGACGACACAGTAGCGCAATGATTGTACAAAAAACGTGTGTAGGTAATGTTTCGCCCAAAAGGGGGGCTTTTTTAGTCTGTTTCGCCCACCAGGTGCTTTATTAATCCAAGCTTTCGTCCACCAGGAACTTTTATTAGTTCAATGTTTCGCTTTATCAGTCCAGTGATGACAATATCACAATAACTATCACTGAAGATAACAGTCTCACAATACCCATTGTTGAAGGTGACGTGCTATCGCAGGTGCTGACGTGCTATAGCAGGTGCTGACGTACTATCGCAGGTGTTGACGTGCTATCGCAGGTGCTGACGTGCTATCGCAGGTGCTGACGTACTATCGCAGGTGACGTACTATCGCAGGTGCTGTCGTACTATCGTAGGTGGTGACGTACTATCGCAGGTGGTGACGTACTATCGCAGGTGGTGACGTACTATCGTAGGTGGTGACGTACTATCGCAGGTGGTGACGTACTATCGCAGGTGACGTACGATCGTTGGTGACGTACTATCGCAGGTGACGTACTATCGTTGGAGATGACGTGCGATCGTTGGTGACGTACAATCGTTGGAGGTGACGTACGATCGTTGGAGGTGACGTATGATCATTTTAGGTGACATACTGTCGTTGGAGGTGACGTTTGATCGTTGGAGGTGACGTACGATCGTTGGAGGTGACGTATGATCGTTGGAAGTGACGTATGATCGTTGGAGGTGACGTTTGATCGTTGGAGGTGACGTATGATCGTTGGAGATGACGTATGATCGTTGGAGATGATGTATGATCGTTAGAGATGACTTATGATCGTTGGAGGTGACGTTTGATCGTTGGAGGTGACGTTTGATCGTTGGAGGTGACGTATGATCGTTGGAGGTGACGTTTGATCGTTGGAGGTGACGTATGATCGTTGGAGGTGATGTATGATCGTTGGAGGTGACGTATGATCGTTGGAGGTGACGTTTGATCGTTGGAGGTGACGTATGATCGTTGGAGGTGACGTATGATCGTTGGAGGTGACGTATGATCGTTGGAGGTGACGTTTGATCGTTGGAGGTGACGTTTGATCGTTGGAGGTGACGTTTGATCGTTGGAGGTGACGTATGATCGTTGGCGGTGACGTATGATCGTTGGAGGTGACGTTTGATCGTTGGAGGTGACGTTTGATCGTTGGAGGTGACGTATGATCGTTGGAGGTGACGTATGATCGTTGGAGGTGACGTTTGATCGTTGGAGGTGACGTATGATCGTTGGAGGTGACGTATGATCGTTGGAGGTGACGTTTGATCGTTGGAGATGACGTATGATCGTTGGAGATGACGTATGATCGTTGGAGATGACGTTTGATCGTTGGAGATGACGTATGATCGTTGGAGATGACGTTTGATCGTTGGAGATGACGTTTGATCGTTGGAGATGACGTATGATCGTTGGAGATGACTTATGATCGTTGGAGATGACGTATGATCGTTGGAGGTGACATACTGTTGTTGGAGGTGGCGTATGATCGTTGGAGGTGACGTATGATCGCTGGAGGTGAGGTATGGCCGTTGGAGGTGACGTAATAACTATCGCAGGAGGTAACGTACGATCGTTGAAAGTGACGACATAACAGCTATCATTAGATGTCATTGAAATCCTGGGAAACTGTGTTTGTCACAAGGGTGACACAGTGTGGCCTCTAGGAGGGATGGGGGCGAAAGGTGCGTTGTCTCAGGGACGAGGGATTTCCTACCTCCATTACCATTGCTACCATCATTACTAATATCAGAGTCACTATGATCCATGTCATTGCCACCATCCCAGTTACCACTACCATCTCAACCATCTTCACGATCGTAATCACTGCCACTACCCTCACCACAAACGCCGCCGCCACCACCACCGCCACCACCATCACCATCATCATCCGTATCACCAGAACGACCATCAGGTATACAGAAGTTAGTAAATAATGGGTGTGGGTCGTGTATGTGACGCCGCTGATGCGTACATCACCTTGCTTCCACCTCTAACATTGACGAGGTATGTCTTGTTGAGTAAGACACAGCAGGTGTCTTACACCTACACCACCTCAAGACAATACTGGCGAGGTTTGTTTTGTTTAAGACACAGCAGGTGTCTTACACCTACACCACCTCAAGACAATACTGGCGAGGTTTGTTTTGTTTAAGACACAGCAGGTGTCTTACACCTACACCACCTCAAGACAATACTGGCGAGGTTTGTTTTGTTTAAGACACAGCAGGTGTCTTACACCTACACCACCTCAAGACAATACTGGCGAGGTTTGTTTTGCTTAAAAGGGAGCAGGTTACACCTACACCCCCACAACACACTGCTGACGTGGTGTCTTGTGTAATAAGCAGCCAGTCTCTTACACCTACACCCTCGCCTATAGCAGTACACGTCAGCGGATGCTTGTTGGCCCGCCCTGGCCCACCATACTGCCGCCAGTCATTACTGCCACCGTCATTACCACAACACATCAACCCATATAGGGACAACGGCATCACTGCACTGGTCATCATATGACAAAGATGTGTTAGGTAGTAGGTTAGTAGATAACAACCATCCCAGGAGGTACTACCATCTAGTCCAGTGATTCTCAACCAGGGGTAAATTTACCCCTTGGGGTAAAAAATTACATGGCAAGGGGTAAAGAGTTTTGTGCAAAACCTAAATAATTTATTTTTTTCCGACCTTGTTTTTCTGTCTATGATGGCGATAATTTTTTGTATGGAAGTAAAGGGGTAAATTGAGAAATACATTAAGCCGATGGGGTTAATGATGGAGGAATTAGAAGCCTATTTTATTTTTCAATCTGTGAAGATTGTTGATCTTTTCTTTGTCTCATAAATGCGTAAAATGACGAATAACTCTCTTACAGACTTTTTACATTCAGTATAAACATCTTTATTTTCTTAAGGGCGTCCCGTAGCTCGATCACTAGCGCACTCAGCTCACACACTGAGGTCCGGGGTTCGAATTTCCTCCGGTACGGCTGGAAAACATTACGGACGTGTTTCCATAAGACACCTGCTGTCCCTGTTCAACCATCACTGTATAATGGGCACCTGGGTGTTAGTGGACTGGTGTGGGTCGCATCCTGGGACAAAAACTGAACTAATTTGCCCGAAATGCTCAGCATAACAAGGGGCTTTCTATATAGTAGTATGTCATTGATGTCAGCTATGGTCTGTATACTTTGTACATGTACTTGTAGTAAATAAAATTATTATTATTATTATTATTATTTGCTTCTTAATTGTTTGTAATCGTGTAATATTTGCTTTCCAACTTGAGAGGTCTGGTCTTCGACCGGGCCGTGGGGAAGATAATCCCCCCAAAAAACTACTAACAGATAAGAGGTGATTTTCCGTGATGACTCCAATAACAACAAAGGCGCGACTCAATAAAAGCTTTTATCTTGTCATGTCTAGTTGTGAATCATAGAACTAACGAGGGGAAAAATGTGAGTGGTGCACTGAGAAGCTTGTGTAGACAGAGAGCTTTATCCATGAAAACAAAGAGGGGAATGTATGAGAGTATAGTTATACCAACACTCTTGTATGGGTGTGAGACCTGGGTTGTGAATGTTGCAACAAGGAGAAGGCTGGAGGCAGTGGAGATGTCATGTCTGAGGGCAATGTGTGGTGTGAATATAATGTAGAGAATCCGTAGTTTGGAGATTAGGAGGAGGTGCGGGATTACCAAAACTATTATCCAGAGGGCTGAGGAGGGGTTATGGAGATGGTTTGGACATAGAGAGAGGATGGAACAAAGTAGAATGACTTCGAGAGTGTGTAAATCTGTAGTGGAGGGAAGGCGGGGTAGGGGTCGGCCTAGAAAAGGTTGGAGGGAGGGGGTAAAGGAGGTTTTGTGTGCGAGGGGCTTGGACTTCCAGCAAGCGTGCGAGAGCGTGTTAGATAGGAGCGAATGGAGACAAATGGTTTTTAGGACTTTACGTGCTGTTGGAGTGTAGGCAGAGTAACATTTATGAAGGGTTTCAGGGAAACCGGCAGGCAGGACTTGAGTCCTGGAGATGGGAAGTACAGTGCCGGCACTCTGAAGGGGGGGTGTTAATGTTGCAGTTTTATAACTGTAGTGTAAAGCATCCCTCTGGCAAGACAGTGATGGAGTGAATGATGATGAAAGTTTTTCTTTGTTGGGCCACCCTGCCTTGGTGGCCACCCTGCCTTGGTGGCCACCCTGCCTTGGTGGCCACCCTGCCTTGGTGGGAGACGGCCGATGTGTTAATAAAAAAAAAAGTCTAGTTGTGTTTGTAGGAAGACTGGGTTGATGTGTAGCTCCAAGCGAGGGTTGATGTGTAGCTCCAAGCGAGGGTTGATGTGTAGTTCCAAGCGAGGGTTGATGTGTAGCTCCAAGCGAGGGTTGATGTGTAGCTCCAAGCGGGGGTTGATGTGTAGTTCCAAGCGAGGGTTGATGTGTAGCTCCAAGCGGGGTTGATGTGTAGTTCCAAGCGAGGGTTGATGTGTAGCTCCAAGCGGGGTTGATGTGTAGTTCCAAGCGAGGGTTGATGTGTAGCTCCAAGCGGGGTTGATGTGTAGTTCCAAGCGAGGGTTGATGTGTAGCTCCAAGCGGGGGTTGATGTGTAGTTCCAAGCGAGGGTTGATGTGTAGCTCCAAGCGGGGGTTGATGTGTAGTTGCAAGCGGGGGTTGATGTGTAGTTCAAGCGAGGGTTGATGTGTAGCTCCAAGCGGGGTTGATGTGTAGTTCAAGCGAGGGTTGATGTGTAGCTCCAAGCGGGGTTGATGTGTAGTTCCAAGCGAGGGTTGATGTGTAGCTCCAAGCGGGGGTTGATGTGTAGTTCCAAGCGAGGGTTGATGTGTAGCTCCAAGCGGGGGTTGATATGTAGTTGCAAGCGGGGGTTGATGTGTAGTTGCAAGCGGGGGTTGATGTGTAGTTGCAAGCGGGGGTTGATGTGTAGTTCCAAGCGAGGGTTGATGTGTAGCTCCAAGCGGGGGTTGATGTGTAGTTGCAAGCGGGGGTTGATGTGTAGTTGCAAGTGAGGGTTGATGTGTAGTTTCAAGCGGGGGTTGATATGTAGTTCCAAGTGGGGGTTGATATGTTGTTCCAAGGGGGTTGATTAGTTAGTTCAAGCGGGGTTGATGTTAGTTGCAAGCGGGGGTTGATGTGTAGTTGCAAGCGGGGTTGATGTGTAGTTGCAAGCGGGGGTTGATGTGTAGTTCCAAGCGAGGGTTGATGTGTAGTTGCAAGCGGGGGTTGATGTGTAGTTGCAAGCGGGGGTTGATGTGTAGTTGCAAGCGGGGTTGATGTGTAGTTGCAAGCGGGGTTGATGTGTAGTTGCAAGCGGGGGTTGATGTGTAGTTGCAAGCGGGGTTGATGTGTAGTTGCAAGCGGGGTTGATGTGTAGTTGCAAGCGGGGTTGATGTGTAGTTGCAAGCGGGGGTTGATGTGTAGTTGCAAGCGGGGTTGATGTGTAGTTGCAAGCGGGGTTGATGTGTAGTTGCAAGCGGAGGTTGATGTGTAGTTGCAAGCGGGGGTTGATGTGTAGTTGCAAGCGGGGGTTGATGTGTAGTTGCAAGCGGGGGTTGATGTGTAGTTGCAAGCGGGGGTTGATGTGTAGTTGCAAGCGGGGGTTGATGTGTAGTTGCAAGCGGGGGTTGATGTGTAGTTGCAAGCGGGGGTTGATGTGATATTTTCATCTGTGAGAAGCAAACTAGCGGAGTGGAGCCGTAGTTTAAGAACATATGAAAGGAGGAACACTGCATTAGGCCTGTTGGCCCATACTGGGCAGGTCTTTCTCAAATCAATCCACTAACACTGGACCGGTAAGCCAGCGGAAGGCCTCGGTCAGATAACCAAAAGCTCCAACGGCGGGTCATCATCTGACTAAGACCCGCGTCAGGAAACACTTGTCCGGTGTCCTGACGAACCTTACCTAATCCACTAACAGAATATTTTCTCAACCCACTTTAGTGCTACCCTAACACTCCATGGGCCAGTAGGCCTGCTGCAGTGTTCCTTCTTTCTTATATTCAATAAGCTCTGATAAATCCACTGACTCATGTGCAAGTCCCACTCAAATCCAACGTCTCTCACTCATGTATTTATCCAACTTAAACTTGAAATTACCCAAGGTTTTAGCCTCAATCACCCTACTAGGCAGACTGTTCCACTCATCAACCACCCTATTTCCAAACCAATACTTTCCTATATCCTTTTTAAATCTAAACATGGGTTTGAAGGGAAGCGGTCTGGCCGTGTGCAACTTGATGTAGGACAAGCCACTGTGGCGTATTGTGCCAGGGAGAGTAACTTAGGCGGTATTGTGAGGAAGGCGAACAATGGTGCGAGTTATGGTGGACTAGTGTAAATCCCAACGAGCTGTGTGGGCCCCTTGGGGAGGGCGCAGCTCCAGTAAGTAGCAGCAGTGGTGATGTGATTTTTAACACAATTGTGTACATTTCAGAGTGTGATAGTGTACAGTACGATAATTGCTTGGAACAAAAGCTCAGTGTTTCACTGTCATACTCTGTCACACAGGATGGTTTTCATACGTAAGGGAATTAAATCTGTTGTTCTGAGCTGGAAGACTTTGGTATGGCGGTGAGGATATCGTCAGGCATTCCAGGATGGAATCAGCAGCTACGGGAGCTTTATAGATTATTATTACGCGGGGATTGCAATATCTCAGGATGGCCAGTCATATACAACTAGTGGAATTAATATATCTTAAAGTCAAAAAAATAATATACAAGGTGATATTAATCTTATGGATTTTTTATGATTATTATGAAAAATTAACAATACTACGAGAAAAAAAAAGATATATAAAGAACTCAGGTTTATCTATTGACAAGACTTGCCGACATATTTGATTTGGGGCTCTGGTGGTCTGGTGGCTAAAGCTCTCGCTTCACACGGCGAGGGCCTGGGTTCGATTCCCAGCCAGGGCAGAAACATTGGGCGTGTTTCTTTACACCTGTTGTCTATGTTCCCCATCAGTAAAATGGGTACCTGGGTGTTAGTCGACTGGTGTGAGTCGCATCCTAGGACACTGACCTAATCTGCCCGAAATGCTCAGCATAACAAGGGACTTTCTATATAGTAGTATGTCACTGATGTCAGCTAGGACTGTATACCTTGTACATGTACTTGTAGTAAATAAAGATATTATTATTATTATTATTATTATTATTATTATTATTATTATTATTATTATATACAGAGCAAACTTATATTTACAAGCTACGCTTCTCTATAAGTGGAGCTTTATCAAGTCAATACGAGTGTGTTCATTAGCTTGAACCTGTCGTCTACACGAGGCTCATTTAAGTCTTCACCTCTGAAGAATAATTTAATACTAAAATAAACTCTAAGCGTATATACAGTGAGAGATGTACACTTCTCAGTGTATAGACACTGTGGGCGTACAAGGTGTAGCGCGACATGACATTATGTACAGAAATAGGCGAGGTGACAGGAGGAGAGGCTAGGTATTGCCTGTAGCAGTGGTGTGTGTGAACGCTGGTGTCACTTGTACCTTGTAATATTAGTTCCCAAGGTGGACTGCCGACTATGAAGGCTCCCTGATTTTGTTCAGTGTCGCAAGTTTTTCTAGATGCTGCCTCCAAGATCGTCTCCTGGTCCTGTTGCCTGTGAGTTTTTTTCTGTTTAACGCACTCATTTAAGTTATGACTTTTGTATGTGTATTTGTGCTCAAAGACTGATGTGTACACTACGTGATGTTTCACTTACGTAGAGCATCTTAGACCTTCCACATAGGGTCTTGTATATCCTTTTTTCAGTGTTGTGGTGATTTAAATGCGTTGATTTTGTTAATTCATGAATAATTTTCGGTGCGATAACAGCCACTTTAGTGTTGCCCAGTTGGAGGATCTGTTGTTCAACACGCGTCCTGTGGGTAGGTTGATTTGTTTTTCATGTTCCTTATACTCCTCGGGTTTGTTGAGAATGTATTGTGTTTTTCGTTTGCATTCAGAGATGAAGTAGTTGTAAGGTTCTTGCTCTCCATCTGCTGTAATGTTTGCAAGGTAGTTGGTGCTTCCTCTTATTCTAATATAATGTTTTCTAATTGCTAAGATTTGTGTTGATGTTGCATAGTCTATCAAGAAACTCTGGGTTACTAATACTAAGTGCCCTGAGATGAAAAAAATAGTACATAACTTGTGCATTCTTCATGGTAGAGAAAAGGACAATAAATACATGCAGTTGACGTGGCCCCTTCAAGCTTTTTCTGTTAGGGTGGAACTAGATAACATTTCGTCAAATTAATTTTCTCGAATATGTGTCTGAATGGTCTTTAAAAATAAATTTATTTTGGAGTAATGCATGGATAAATCTCAATGTTTATCACTATTTCTCAGATCCAGTGTTATGTACCTGACCTCTGGTGCCGGACGTTTGTAAAAAATATGGCCCTCCAAGCATCATCACCTGGGTCGATTATAATCATTACCAGTAAATTCAGTGTTTACACAGGCCATGAAGTGTGTTTTTCTGTTTAACACACACACACACACACACACACACACACACGTTGTTCAGCTGAACTAAGTGATGTTTCTTCTTTCTTGGATGTTAAATTACTTAGATCAAAACATTGTCACTATGTGCTCTGCACATATTGTCTTTTCATTTTATCGGTTGCTACTTTTTCAGTTCAGTAAGCAAAACATCATCCCTACAAAATAAAGCACTGTATCATCCGCTAAGACAATAACAAAATAAATCATTCTATGTGCGACTGTTTAGTAGCCATTCAGTTTCGTGGGTAGTATCGAAAATTGTACATGAATGGTACAAACACCGAGAAGATGAAGGATTAGACACATGTACAACATCTGGATGTCTTTGTTGTAGACGTTTCACCTTCCCAGTAGCTTTATCAATACAAATTCATGGACATAAAGGGAAGACTAGAACTATACACAAGAGTCGAGATAATCAGAGTATGTGTTCACTCCAAGGCAGAGGGACTGATTACCTCATCTTTTGTATATAGTTCTATAGACTTTCTTTTATGTCCTTGAATTTGTATCGATAAGGCCACTGGATGGAGAAACGTCTACAAATAGAAATACCCAGATGTTGCACGTGTGTCTAAGTATCGAAAATTGATCAACACTGGTTGCCTCTGAGAGATGCTATACAGCGCTGGAGGAATGGGAGGTAATTAGATTTGATTCAAGAAAGAGCTTTTCACCAGCCTGGAGGCTCTCCCACTCGCCTTCTCCTCCATTTTAAGGGTCCCACAATGAGAAAATAAGAGACTTAGTAGAGTCTGGTTACATATATGGTGTGGACGAGACTCCCCCTCTATATGGGCAGTGACTGACGCCTCGATATTCATTTTGTCTGGGTTTCGGGGGCGTGGACAATGGTGTCGAGGAAGTTCCACCCTTCTCACTTATGTACACAAATGCCAGACTCCCTTGTTGGTGAGGACACGTAAGGCATATGTGTTTTCCACAGTGCCCGTGGAGGGGAGGACATGCTTTAGTCAACAAGATTGATGGTTTTACTGTAATTTGTGGCGTTGCTGCAAGTGGCAACCACCGGAGCACTTTAATGGAAGTTCGCTGCTTGCTCTTCCTACACACTCCATCATCACAACCCAACGCTCTATATACTTTGAGAAATGTAAATCTCAATGTATATACACAGAAAGGTATATATATATATGTCTACCAACCTAGGAAGTAGGTTGATAGACAGCACCCGCCTAGGGAGGTACTACCGTCCTGCTAAGTGAGTGTAAAACAGAAGCCTGTAATTCTTTTACATGATGGTAGGATTGCTGGTGTCTTTTTTTCTGTCTCATAAACATGCAAGATTTCAGGTACGTCTTGCTACTTCTACTTACACTTAGGTTACAATACACATGCATGTACAAGCATATATATATATATATATATATATATATATATATATATATATATATATATATATATATATATCATAAAATATATATATATATATATACATATATATATACACACACACCCTTTGGGTTTTCTTCTCTTTCCTTACTAGTTCTTGTTCTTGTTTATTTCCTTTTATATCCATGGAGAAGTGGAACAGAATTCTTCCTCCGTAAGCCATGCGTGTCGTAAGAGGCGATTAAAATGCCGGGAGCAAGGGACTAGTAACCCCTTCTCCTGTATATATTACTAAATTTATAAAGAGAAACTTTTGTGTTTCTTTTGGGCCACCCTGCTTCGCTGGGATACGGCCGCTGCGTTGAAAGAAAGAATATATATATATATATATATATATATATATATATATATATATATATGCAAAAGATCACAGTAAACAGGTGATATCAAAATATGCAAGACAACCACTATGAAAAAATAGAAGAATTCCAAGCGCTTTCGTGACTACTCACATTATCAAGGAACTATGATATTGTGAGTAGTCACGAAAGCGCTTGGAATTCTTCTATTTTTTCATAGTGGTTGTCTTGCTATATATATATATATATATATATATATATATATATATGTCGTGCCGATTAGGTAAAACTTGCGATTTTGGCTTAAATAGCAAGGCTCTTCTTGCCATATAAGACAAGCGAAAATTTGTGTATGCAATAATTTAGCAAAAATCATTCTGAACCTAACAAAAAAAAATATTTCATTGTGTTTGTTTATTAAATTATTGTAAACGTATCTAAAATATATTTAGTTGGGTTAGGCTAAATTAAATTGCGCTTGTTATAATAAGGTTAGGTAGGTTTTCTAAGTTTCTTTTGGTACAAAATTATAATTTTTTTACATTAACATAAATGAAAAAAATATATCTTTAAACGAATACGAGAAAATTTTAGAAAGGACTTAATTTTAAATGTGTTCTTGCTAATTGGCCAGTTTTACCTAATCGGCACGACATATATATATATATATATATATATATATATATATATATATATATATATATGGAGGGGAGGACATGCTTTAGTCAACAAGATTGATGTTAACACAAAGATGTATATATGCTGAGGTGTGTGTATATTTCAGCAGTTTATATAAACACTGATAATTTACTTTAATGTCCGACGTATGGATTCGTCAGTCTTGATGTTAGAGCACAGGTACGACAGGTGAATTGAAACCTTATTAACCCACGTGCAGTCGATAAGCTTCAAACTTAACAAGCGACAACCCACTCTCTCACAAGGAAACTGTATTTTTTGAGTATCACTATAAAATATTCTTGCAGACAGCAGCAGCAAACCAGGAAACGCAGTGAACAGAGTAAAATAACGCGTTGCACTGGGAAGCGTTGATCAACTGGCAACACTGGGAAGCGTTGATCCACTGGCAACACTCGACTCCCCCACTGTCAACACAACCATAGCACCAAAATAAATTCACAAACAACTCCCAGGGCATATACAACGAGGAGTGAAGGGTGTGTTTCCTTATTTTAGGTATTAAAGTATTCTTGACTGGTGGTATACAGGTAATCGATAAGATTTAAACCTAACAAACCAGTTAGACCCGCACTTTATCATGTCCAGAGTGTGGGTTAATTGTTGATTGCTCCCGAATTTCTCCTTCCAAGATAAGTGTCTTGGTATGGTATAGGAACTAGGGGTAAATTGTTGGTCCTTAAATGTAAGATCAACTTAAATAAATTAGTTATAATTTAAGGGCTGATAATATCCAACCAAGACTGAAATCTGCACTATGGATTCATATTAGACACATTTATATTTAGAACCCCTCATGGTAGGCGCCTTGATGCTGATAAGGGGCTCTTGATCAAAGGAATGAACTTATCCTCCCCTTCTATATATGATACAAAGAGACATTCCTCACTACTTCTGCTCACACTCAACCATTCTTATTCACCTCTTCTCACACTCGACCCTTCTCACTCACTACTACTCACACTCAAGCATCCTCATTGGAGTATTATCTCTCCCACTTGTGTTAAAGCAATGTTGCAACTGCAGAAGTTTAGATGAGTGTAACACGGCCCAGTAGTGGAAAAGACACGATTTGCAGAGAGAGGATTTTTATTGTGACGTTTCGCCTGTGGAAGAGGCTTCTCCAGCCAGTGTTGCACGGGCGAAACGTCTCACTGAAGTTCCTCTCTGCAAATTAAATTGTTTTATTTTTGTCCACTTGTCGGCTATGCGCATTTACCTTCATACTGCGTAAGTGTCATGGAAGTATTAAGGCGCTCAGTGTCCGAGGGCCGCATCTGTCCTTTTTTCGTTTAATCGAAATAAACCACTTCTGCACTTTTATCAACATTGATGGACTGAAGACATCGACGCCAGGCTGAGGGACTGATTACCTCAAACTCCTCCTCATTTTCCACCTTTCCCAAATGTTACGCAAAGTGTCTCATTAACTTGTCGGCTTTCTAAACCATTTATATAATAAAGTGGTACTGTAACATTTAGAGTATAAATGGGGACGGGAGATTATAGGTCAGGTTAAAGGAGAAATTAAAGTCAAGTATAAAACTATAGTAATTTACTGAGGTAACGAGACTGCAACATTGCAATACACAATTACTCTACAATTACATTTAACAGTTTCCTATTTTCTTTATTCATTAATTCTCTTACAACTGTTAGTTATACTGTTACAAGAAATGGGCTGATTTTATCGACGGGGAAGGTAATGCTATCTGTAGTAGGTTCGCCGGTCTTGTCCCAGCTACCTGCTACCTGGAGTCTTTTCCAGATGGTGACCCGGCGTGGTAATGCTAAGTGGTAAATCCAGGACACAATACTCACAAGGTTCTTCACTGTCGTTTAGTGACAGCTTAAATCTTTATATTGTCTCACCATAGGCAGGTGTCAGCTCTCCCAGCCACGGTAATATTCTCCCTGTTTGTATACCAGGCCAATCAGGATAACACCGAACTCTCATCCCTTTCACTCCTTTCCCCTCGTCTCCTCATCCCCCTCTTCCTCCTCTCTCATAAATAACATGAACAAATTACAGCCTAGATGGAGGACCAACATGCTTAAAAAAATGGGAATCATGACCTTCTCATACTACAATGTGATTAATGTGAGGGTGTGAGCTTACAGAATAGAGATCTTAAGTAAGCAAATCTAAAAAAAAAGTGCTGATTCTAGTTTGCAACTTCACGAAATATGAATGTTGTATCCATGGTATGGTATACAAAGAGGCATTAGTCACAAGGCTGGAAACTATTAAGAAGCACATAGAAAAGTAAAGGTATTTATACTGAGTGTATGTCGAAGTTTATAAGATGTGCCTATCGTAACTTAGTGGTAAAGCCTTAGATCTACTCCTAGCAAGAGTAAAACTTTTATAAAAACGCTTGGTTGGGACTGGTATGTAGGGACGGTTTGCAGGTAAACTACAGATGGCAGTTTAGTTTTCAATCCAAACTTTACATTTAAGATAGGAAAAACAAATGGGACATGCAACTTTGAGCATCCAAAAAATGTCGTGATCTCCTGTCTAAAGGAGTGTGTCGTTCTTCCTCCTGTAAATTCTTTCACCCAGAAATGTGCCACTCTTCGGTCCTCCAGAAACAGTGCTACAACACCAGCTGCCCTGCATACCATCTAAGAGGGACCAGGAGGTACAGACCTCATAATACAAACAATAGTAGTTACGACAACCCCACTCCAAGTGATTTTTTAGTGGCAGGAAACGAAGAAAAAAAATGGAAGTACATAAAAATAGTCCCTCACCTTCGAAGCTTGCTGGACTGAAGGCACAGCCAGTGGCTGTGCCTCCAGAACCACAACTACTGACACCAATAACAAAATCCCACAACAAACACAGAATACAACCTCGTTTATATTTGCTAATATACAGGGCCTTAAGCCATCCACCAACAACAAAATACCTTTTATCAGTGGATTTCTAGAGTCAAATGCGATGTTTGCAGCCTTCACAGAGACCCACACAAAAGATCACTTTGACAACGAAATATGGATAAATGGGTACAACCTTTTTAGATGCGACAGAATGAACAGGCAACAAGGGGGGGTTGGCCTGTATATCAAAGAGTCGCTCGTCTGCACAGAGATGCTGAACACCACAAAAGATCGAGAGCCAAAACCTAGTCATCGTGGTTGTATGTCACCAGATGCAACCTCCCAACAGTTGAAGGAACAGCTACTGAAAATTGATTACTGTCTGGAAAGTTTTCCAGCTCCATCCCCAAACATCTTACTGCTTGGTGATTTCAACGTAAGGCATACGCAATGGAAGAATGTAGCAAATAATGTTATAGCAGAAACAATCCCTAGAGGCAGCACAGATGAAAGGTCACACACACAAGAGTTACTAAATCTCTGCGATAAACACACCCTAAGTCAACAGATAGTGGAGCCAACAAGACTGGAAAACACACTTGACCTTATCTTCACAAATAATGAGGACCTGGTAAGAAACATATTATCAAAAACACCTAATTCCGATCACAATCTAATCGAAGTTCAGACTTAGATGCACAGGGGTCCTGATCAGCAAAATGCACGTAGCTGTGAAGGTGTCTTCACGAAATACAACTTCAACAACAAGAACATCAACTGGGACCAGGTGAACCACGTCTTAAATGAAACATGTTGGAAAGATATTTTAAATAACATGGATCCAAACCAGTGCCGTGAAAGGATCAACTTCCTGGTAGGTGAAGTATGTTCAAGGTATATTCCCCTAAGAAAGAAGAAGTATACTGGAGAGAGAGAAAGACGCTCCCTCTACAGAAGACGACAATGAATCACTGAGCTCCTCAAGAACGCTAGATTATCTGATACACGGAAGGCAGCGCTGATCAGGGGAGTGGAAAGTATTGAACTTAAGTTAAAGGACTCATACAGGACCCAGGAGAGACAGGAGGAGCTAAAAGCGATTAGTGAAATTGAAAGAAATTCGAAATGTTTCTTTCCATATGCCAAAAACAAGGCAAATACCACATCAAGTATCGGGCCCCTGCTCGGACAAGATGGGACTTAAACAGATGACAACAACGAAATGAGTGAGATACTGAAATCCCAGAACGACTCTGTGTTTAGCGAGCCACTAATCAGTCTAAAGATCGACAATCCAAATGATTTTTCATGAATGAGCCTCAAAACTCCATCAATTTATGCCATATTTCCAACATTACCCTAACTCAGATAGACTTTTTGAGAAAGTCATTGACAACATGCCCATGCACTCAGCCCCAGGCCCAGACTCGTGGAACTTTGTGTTCATTAAGAACTGCAAGAAACCCCTTTCGCGTGCCCTAAGTATACTACGGAGAAGGAGCTTAGATATGGGTGAAATTCCACAGTCACTAAAACAACGGATATAGCCCCACTCCATAAAGGTGGCAGCAAAGCATTAGCTAATAACTATAGACCAATAGCTCTAACGTCCCACATCATAAAAAATCTTTGTAAGAGTGCTATAAAGCATGATTGCAAACCACTTGGATTCCCAAAAACTACTCAATCCAGGACAACATGGATCACTATGATATGCTCTTGGATGCACTGGAAGAAAAACAGAATGCAGATACAATATACACAGACTTTGCTAAAGCCTTTGACAAGTGCGATCATGGCGTAATAGCGCACAAAATACGTGCTAAAGGAATAACTGTCAAAGTAGGGAGATGGATCTTCAACTTTATAACCAATCGAACACAAAGAGTAGTGGTCAACAGAGTTAAATCGGAAGCTGCCATAGTAAAAAGCTCTGTTCCACAAGGCACAGCACTCGCCCCCATCCTGTTCCTCATCCTCATATCAGACATAGACAGAGATGTAATCCACAGCACCGTGTCATCCTTTACAGACGATACTAGGATCTGCATGAGACTGTCATCTATTGAGGACACGATTAACCTCCAAGAAGATATAAACCAAGTTTTCCAATGGGCAACGGAAAACAATATGATGTTCAATGAAGACAAATTCCAACTACTCCGTTATGGAAAACCTGAGGAAATAATAATTAGAACTGAGTGTACTACAAATTCTGATCATGCAATAGAGCGATAAAATAATGTGAGGGACCTGGGAGTGGTAATGTCTGAAGATTTCACTTTCAAGGACCACAACAGTGCTCGATCACAACTGCAAAGAAAATGATAGGATGGAAAATGAGAACGTTCAAAACAAGAGATGCCAAGCTAATGACGATCCTTTTCAAATCACTTGTTCTCTCTAGGCTGGAATATTGCTGTACATTAACATATCTGTTCAAGGCAGGTGAAACTGCAGATCTATAGAGTGTACAGAGAACCTTTACTGCACATATAAGTTCTATCGAACACCTCAACTACTGGGAATGCTTGGAAGCACTTGACTTGTACTCGCTGGAATGCAGGTGAGAGAGAGATATCATAATCTACACTCGGAAAATCCTGGAAGGAATGGTCCTGAATCTGCACAGAGAAATCACTCCCTACGAAAGTAAAAGACTGGGTAGGCGCTGCAAAATACCTCCAATGAAAAGTAGGGGCCCCGGACACCATAAGTGCCCGGGGCCCAAGACTGTTCAAGAACCTCCCACCAAGCATAAGGGGAATTACCAATAGCCCCCTGGCTGCCTTCAAGAGGGAGCTGGACAGATACTTAAAGTCGGTGCCGGATCAGCCGGGCTGTGGTTCGTACGTTGGACTATGCAGCCAGCAGTAACAGCCTGGTTGATCAGGCCCTGATCTACCGGGAGGCCTGGTCGTGGACCGGGCCGCGGGGGCGTTGATCCCCGGAATACCCTCCAGGTAGACATCAGTTACCCAGGGAGGTAGCGAACTCCTGCCATACGAGTGTGAAATGGAAGCCTGACAAACTTCTTGTGCTCTGACAAACATATTTTTTTCCAATCTCTTGATGATGTGATGTGACAGGTAAGTCTTACAAACTTCTTACATTCAATTAACACTTTACTTCCTGTGTATTTCCTTATAGTTATTCTTTCTGAAAAAAATAATTTCAAGTTGAATAGACATTGTCTGAGAGTGGGCCGCGGGAGCGATGATCCTCATAACCAATAAGATTTAAAATGAATATCTTAAGAAGGTAGACATAACTTGGGAAGAGTTCTATGAATGTATCATCTGATGATAATTGCAGGTTCTCATCGTTCAGGTAAAGAAGATTCCTGTAAACTAGAAGTCATCAAGGAGGTGCCCTGATGCTGCTGAGGGGCACTTAATCCAAGGATTTGATGCTTCCATCCCACTCGATTGGATCATAACTAATTACCTCTCATTCCCCAGGCGCAGCATGACTCCTCACCTCAATGATGATACAGACTTGCTCTGCATACTGTCCTTACCAGTGGGGAACTTTGTTTAAAAATGCAAGAACGAGGTTATACATTATTATCAGGCTTAGCTGGAAGCCAGATAAGAGAGTGTTCGTAAGAGTTGAAAAGAGCCGCTAGAGCACAACCATGAGTGTGTGGTAACCAACACCAACACAAGGAAAGGTCACTTAATGTGGAACACGAGGAAAGGTCGTCCGTGTACTTCTAGAGTTGAAAGATCACATGCGCACCGTTTCAAATGTACGTAATGTGTGTGTGTGTACTCACCTAGTTGTACTTACTTAGGTGTGGTTGCAGGGGTCGATTCACAGCTCCTGGCCCCGCCTCTGTGTATATATATATATATATATATATATATATATATATATATATATATATATATATATATATATATATATATATATATTATACTGTTAACTTTTGGGGCCAAGTTCCTAGGCCTTTTGTGCATCGGTGTGTCCTTGTGCTACCGTCCACAGGATGGACATGGGGTGCACAATAAACTAATCACTACCGTCCACAGGATGGACATGGGGTGCACAATAAACTAATCACTACCGTCCACAGGATAGACATGGTGTGCACAAACTAATCACTACCGTCCACAGGATAGACATGGTGTGCACAAACTAATCACTACCGTCCACAGGATAGACATGGTGTGCACAATAAACTAGCCGTTTTGACGGCAAAATCTAAAATCTAAGCTTTGTCGGGAAGCTGACGATCCACATTGCAAATCTTTCAGTTATTCTCTCTTTGCCCATATAACTCGCTGTTACAAAGCGGCCGCACTTGTAAAGAGGCTTTCGCCAAGTCTGCCTCTATGTTGACAATTTATCTTGTGTGAGCTAGTGGTCTTCAAGACAGCTACGGTCTATAAGATAGATAGGGTCTTGAAGACAGCTATGCGTTTTAAAGACAGCTAGGGGTTTTGAAGGACAGCTAGGGGTTTTGAAGACAGCTAGGGGTTTTGAAGACAGCTAGGAGTTTTGAAGACAGCTAGGAGTTTTGAAGACATCTAGGAGTTTTGAAGACAGCTAGGAGTTTTGAAGACAGCTAGGAGTCTTGAGGACAGCTAGGTGTCTTGAAGGACAGCTAGGAGTCTTGAGGACAGCTAGGAGTCTTGAGGACAGCTAGGAGTCTTGAGGACAGCTAGGAGTCTTGAGGACAGCTAGGGTTTTAAAGACGGTTCGCAGTCTTGAAATCTAAGTTAAGAACTACCTGTAGAATTGGACTATTAATCACAGGAGGTTCATATACTGACGATGAAAATGAAATGAGCGAAATTCCAAAAGATCAGTATGAGTCAGTGTTCAGCAACCCACTACATGAAAGCATAATGGAGAATGCAGATTTTGTGTTCATTTATCTGAAGGCCACACAGACAATATAACTGATATGAGCAATAGGCTCATACAATTCGGAACAAACTAGAAAACATTCCGGTTCATGCAGCACTTGGAGCGGATTCGTGGAATTCCATATTTACGAAGAGTTGGGAAATAGTACTGTTATCTGTATTCTTGAGTCGTATTTGCTGTTGAAGTTATGTATAGAGGTTTGCCTTCATCACTGCCTCATCCAAGTCAGTCCACTTTTCAACCACACTGAGACTAAACAAATACTTCCTTACATACTTATGGTTCGTCTGTCTTTAGCCTCCTCTTGTGTCCCATTGATCTTGGTCCTCTTAAGTCTGTGTGTGTGTACTTGTACAAGAATGGTTGCAGGGGTCGAGCCACAGCTCCTCGCCCCGCCTCTTCACTGGTCGCTACTAGGTCACTCTCCCTGCTCCATGAGCTTTATCATACCTCTTGTTAAAGCTATGTATGGATCCTGCTTCCACTACATCACTTTCCAGACTGTGTGCGTGTGTGTGTGTAGATGCGCACACCAGCTACATGGGAGTACAGCAACACTGGTGTTACCATACCGTCAATCTCGTGTCATATAAAAATCATGACGAAGCTCAAACGAGAAAAATATACGTTTTTACACCGCATCAGGTAGAGAGAGCTCTTGGGTGTCTGACATGGCTGAGTTATTTACTAGGTGTACTAGAAGCTAGCAAACATGTTTTATTCTTCCTTCGTCGAGCTTTACCTAAGTCCCTCCAGACCTGTCCTAATTCCTCCCTTGTCTGCCTCCCTCAAGCCTTACTTCACTCCATTGCCTTTCCTCCACCTTTACCTCCCAGCACGACCTCTCAGCTGCCCGTGTCTGTGTCAGCCAAGTCTAGCTGGGCCGGACAGCTCTCCTGCACTTGTGACAGATGGAAGTGAGGGGGGAGGGGTGTTGGTGGGGGAAGGCGGTGTTGGTGGGGAAGAGTGGTGTTGGTGGGGGAAGGGTGATGCTCTTGGGGGAAGAGGGTGTTTGTAGGGAGAGGGGATGTTTGTGAGGGTTGGGTCAGCTGGCCACCAGCAGCAACAGCCAGGCTTCGGGAGTAGAACTCTCGGAACTCATCAAAGGTATACCACAGGTAAGGTGAATCCCCACACCAGCATGGCTGTGACGTGCTCTGAATCAAGGCCTACAAAGCCGTCTTCATGACTCACGAAATCGGAATAAGACGATTGTAAACAAATCACGGAACGAGTCAGACTGGAACGCATGGCAGGTGAGTCAGAGGCGCGTAAGTTTTCCTGTCTTCTAATAATATATTATTTTTCCACTGTAATCTACCTTGTCCATAATTACTATCACATTTGTTTTGTCTGCTTTCGTAAGGTGAAGCCTAGGATCTTTCCTTACTCATGGTATAACTTAACAAATCTTTGAGGACAATTGTGTTGCAGAGATCTGAGCTGTGCTCAGATCTCTGCAACACCGCAGTCTTGAAGACTACGGTGTTCTTCATCTCCAAGGTTGAGGGACTGATTACCTCATCTTTTGTACATAGTTCTACAGTCTTCACATGATGTCTGTGTATTGTATTGATAAAGCCACTGGATGGCGAAACGTCTACAAATAAAGATATATGTTGCACATATATCTAATTCGTCACCAATAGTCTTCCCATGATGTGGTGTTGAAAATATCTAAGAGTTTAAGTTTGTCATCTTAAAACTCCAGTTATCTCCTTACTAGGAGTACCACTCCAGTCTTTTTTCTTCCTTTTTCTTTGTCATTATTTGATACTTCCTCTGGGAGAATTGCATTTTTTATTATCCATTGAGTTTCTCCTTCATGGAGGCTACTATGTTTGGTTTATACTTTGATATTTTGTCTTTTATCTGTGTACACTTACGTAGCAAACTGTGATCCTTGTGTCTCTTACTCTTTGGTCATTACTCTGTTCCTGTCTTTCAGTTTGGTGATGGCAGTTGCTGGGTGCAAGTGTCATGACTATAAATTATTGTCAGCTGCCACTCATCCTGCTCCACTGTGTGTGTGTGTGTGTGTGTGTGTGTGTGTGTGTGTGTGTGTGTGTGTGTGTGTGTGTGTGTGTGGGATATTAAACTCTATAAATGCACCTTCACTCTCATCTTTCGTGGCTGAGTAAACAGTTAAATTTCCCCTTTATGGGAATTTCTTGGAGCCAGTGTGACGCATCAGACTTAATAATGCTCTCCACATGAAAAGAAAAAAAATTGTTATCAGTGTTGTCTTGGGGAAGGTTTGTTCAAGGTTAGGTAAGGTTTCTCAGGAAACAGGTCAAGTGTTTCCTGACGCGGGTCTTAGATGATGACCCACAGATGGATTATTATTATAACTAAGCGCCTAAACCCGCAGCTAGAGCTTATGGTCATCTGACCGAGACCTTCCGCTGGCTCACCTCTCCACCCCTTTAAAAATTATGGTAATGATTTTTTTTAAGGTTTTCTCTACTGTGTTCTTACTTTACCTATATTTGTCGATTGTCTGTCTTCCAGCTATTACCTGTTAGTTTTTTTTGTTTACCTGGCGGGGATCTTTAATTCTTGGTTCTTCTTGGGGAGCTCTATATTCTTGGTTCTTCTTGGGAAGCTCTATATTCTTGGTTCTTCTTGGGGAGCTCTATATTCTTGGTTCTTCTTGGGGAACTCTATATTCTTGGTTCTTCTTGGGAAGCTCTATATTCTTGGTTCTTCTTGGGGAGCTCTATATTCTTGGTTCTTCTTGGGGAGCTCTATATTCTTGGTTCTTCTTGGGGAGCTCTATATTCTTGGTTCTTCTTGGGGAACTCTATATTCTTGGTTCTTCTTGGGAAGCTCTATATTCTTGGTTCTTCTTGGGAAGCTCTATATTCTTGGTTCTTCTTGGGGAGCTCTATATTCTTGGTTCTTCTTGGGGAGCTCTATATTCTTGGTTCTTCTTGGGGAGCTCTATATTCTTGGTTCTTCTTGGGGAGCTCTATATTCTTGGTTCTTCTTGGGAGCTCTATATTCTTGGTTCTTCTTGGGGAGCTCTATATTCTTGGTTCTTCTTGGGGAGCTCTATATTCTTGGTTCTTCTTGGGGAGCTCTATATTCTTGGTTCTTCTTGGGGAGCTCTATATTCTTGGTTCTTCTTGGGGAGCTCTATATTCTTGGTTCTTCTTGGGGAGCTCTATATTCTTGGTTCTTCTTGGGGAGCTCTATATTCTTGGTTCTTCTTGGGGAACTCTATATTCTTGGTTCTTCTTGGGGAGCTCTATATTCTTGGTTCTTCTTGGGGAACTCTATATTCTTGGTTCTTCTTGGGGAGCTCTATATTCTTGGTTCTTCTTGGGGAGCTCTATATTCTTGGTTCTTCTTGTTTTATGTTACTTTTAAAACACGTGTTGCAGGTTATTTTTAAAACACGTGTTGCAGGTTATTTTTAAAACACGTGTTGCAGGTTATTTTTAAAACACGTGTTGCAGGTTATTTTTAAAACACGTGTTGCAGGTTATTTTTAAAACACGTGTTTTAGGTTATTTTTAAAACACGTGTTGTAGATTATTTTAAAAGACGCGTTATAGTTTATTTTTAAAACACGTGTTGCAGGTTATTTTGCAATATACATCAAATAATTAAAAAAATGTTGTACAAGTTGCTTAAAATGACTTAATCATATACAGTCTTTAATACCTCAGCTCATTTCAAAGTGCTGAGAGCCCATAAGAGTTGACTAGCACCCAGGTACCTACTTACTGCTAGGTGAAGAAGGGCAGCAGGTACATGACCACTTGCTTTTGCTTGAGGATCAAACCAGGACCTTGCACAGCAGTTCAGCCAAGACCCTTTGATATACCTTTGATGAGTGTCGAGAGTCTTTCTACTCCCAGAGCCCGACCATGGGCCAGGCTCGTCTAGTGCTAGCCTGGTCAACCAGGCTGTTGCTGCTGGTGGCCCGCAGCCCCCACATATCCACCACAGCCTGGTTGACCCACCCCAGATCAATTAGGTTAATAAAATAGTCTCCCTACCTGTTGTTTATTCCAGGGGTCGTCGCCCATGCTGCCTCACTGTTGATCACCTGATCAGCCAGGCTGTTGCTACTGTCATCTCGTTCCTCAACGTGGGTACTACAGCCTAGCTGATCAGGAACCGACTCGAGGTAACTATTAAGTTGGTCTTGACGACAGCTAGGAGCCTGTTGGTAATGTTTCTTGTGCATGTCTTTGTCAAGAGTATTACTTGTGTAGTATATGTATAATTCCTAGTACCATTTATAGTCATGCTCTCTCGCTAAGCCATGACGTCACGTACTTGCCCGCACATAGAAATTAAAGGACCCCAATGGAAATAAGTCACTCTGATTTTTTGGGGTTATCCTAGGTTCTCTACACATATGCTGCTATGTATGATAATGTATGTAACTGTATTTGTGTATACCTGAATAAACTTACATAGGCCGTAGCCACACGGGTCTCACTTCCTGCTAGAGACGAGCGGACGCGGACAAGGCTGGGCTCTCCAAGTATTCACAGGGAATTGGATCTGTGCTCCAATTCTCCGAATTAAGCCTGAATGCCTTCCCCCCCTTCCCCCAACAGGCACTGTATAATCCCTACGGGTTTAGCGTTCCCTCATGATGATAGTAATCCAAGTATTCACATTAAGAGCCATCGGTGTTTCCTTCGCTACCGTCTCCCTTTCTACGAACCCCCACCCTATCCTGGGTCCTTTAGATTCTCTCGCGATTAGCGAACGGAGGGTCGAGCCTTCAGACTTAGTGTGGCTGAATGTTCCACGCGGGTTTAGCACCTCACGCAAACAAGGATACAAAAGTATTATTACCACAAGTTTACATATAGCTGGTTCTCTCAGGGGTGTGCAGGCCAGGTAACCTACACCTCAATTTTTTAATTAAGCTGATGGAAGTATATTTTGGGTGTTGGCATTTGTCACGCCCCTCCCCCACCTGTCTGAGGAACACCCCACTCTCCCCCTCCCCCACCTGTCTGAGGAACACCCCACTCTCCCCCTCCCCCACGTGTCTGGGGAACACCCCACTCTCCCCCACCTGTCTGGGGAACACCCCACTCTCCCCCTCACCCACCTGTATGCTCTCCCCCTCAACCACCTGTATGGGGAACTCCCCACTCTCCCCCTCACCCACCTGTATGCTCTCCCCCTCCCCCACCTGTCTGGGAAACACCCCACTCTCCCCCTCCCCCACTTGTCTGGGGAACACCCCAATCTCCCCTCCCCCACCTGTCTGGGAAACACCCCACTCTCCCCTCCCCACTTGTCTGGGGAACACCCCACTCTCCCCTCCCCCACCTGACTGGGAAACACCCCACTCTCCCTCCCCCACCTGACTGGGAAACACCCCACTCTCCCCTCCCCCACCTGACTGGGAAACACCCCACTCTCCCCTCCCCCACCTGTCTGGAGAACACCCCACTCTCCCCCTCCCCCACCTGTCTGGGAAACACCCCACACTCCCCTCCCCCACCTGTCTGGGAAACACCCCACACTCCCCCTCCCCCACCTGTCTGGGGAACACCCCACTTTCCCTTCCCCTCGTTCCCAATTTGTCTCTGGTCGATTTCAACAGTGTGTATGTAACCCATCCTGTGTGACGGAATATGACGAGGGAATATAGTAAGCTTTTGTTGCCACTGTGTTACTGTCATAGAATGGAGTAGCAGCACACTGCTGAGGTATCAGATTTTGTTGATTAAAGAGCTTCTGGTGAGATGTCACGTAACTCACTGGTGTGACCATTCGTCTCACAATCGCAATGTTCTGGGTTCGATTTCCTGGCATGGAGAAATACTGTATATGGGTATTTTCCCTTACAATCCTGCCCACTTAGTAGTAAAATTAAATACTTGTGTGTTAGCCTGGCCCGTGGCCGGGCTCCGAGAGTAGTAAGACTCTGGAAACTCATCAAAGGTAGCCGATTGTTGTGGCTCACAGCTGTTTCTGATAAAATTTCATGTAATTTGTAATAAAACACTTTGGCCCTGTGTGTAACACACACGAGTACCTGCTGAAAGTATTCAGGTGTTGGGTAACATGTACAGTATGTTTGGTTATAGGGTTTATAAGTAAAAAGTTTCTTTGCAACCCTCCCTTCCAACCTCTTTAGGCAAGTCTCCTAACACCTGCTGCCCCTGTTCACCTAGCAATGTATAGATACCTAGAAGTTCAACTATTATGGCCCGCATATTGTTGAAGAACCTAAGAACGGCAACGGATGAGGCAGACAGCTTGACTAATGAAAGAGGGGGGGGGGTTCCCTGGGTTATTAACTCCTATGGGTTAATAACCCAGGATACTGGATGAAACAGTATGCACTTTGCAGCCTCTGGTGACACAATAGTCTAAGAACTAGGCCTCTTTTGAGATCTTTAGTGTACCAAATGTTTTTTGCACTACCGTCCACAAGGTGGATATGTGATTTACAATAAACTAGCCACTACCGTCCTCAGGATGGATATGAGGTTCACAGTAAACTAGCCACTACCGTCCACATGATGGATATGGGGTTCACAATAAACTAGCCTTTACCTTCCACAGGATGGATATGGGGTTCACAATAAACTAGCCACTACCGTCCACAGGATGGATATGGGGTTCACAATAAACTAGCCTTTACCTTCCACAGGATGGATATGGGGTTCACAATAAACTAGCCACTACCGTCCACAGGATGGATATGGGGTTCATAATAAACTAGCCTTTACCTTCCACAGGATGGATATGGGGTTCACAATAAACTAGCCACTACCGTCCACAGGATGGATATGGAGTTCATAATAAACTAGCCACTACCGTCCACAGGATGGATATGGAGTTCACACTAAACTAGCCACTACCGTCCACAGGATGGATATGGGTTGCATAATAAACTAGCCACTACCGTCCACAGGATGGATATGGGGTTCACAATAAACTAGCCACTACCATCCACAGGATGGATATGGGGTTCATAATAAACTAGCCACTACCGTCCACAGGATGGATATGGGGTTCACAATAAACTAGCCACTACCATCCACATGATGGATATGGGGTTCATAATAAACTAGCCACTACCGTCCACAGGATGGATATGGGGTTCACAATAAACTAGCCACTACCGTCCACAGGATGGATATGGGGTTCACAATAAACTAGCCACTACCGTCCACAGGATGGATATGGGGTTCACAATAAACTAGCCACTACCGTCCACAGGATGGATATGGGGTTCATAATAAACTAGCCACTACCGTCCACAGGATGGATATGGGGTTCATAATAAACTAGCCACTACCGTCCACAGGATGGATATGGGGTTCACAATAAACTAGCCACTACCGTCCACAGGATGGATATGGGGTTCATAATAAACTAGCCACTACCGTCCACAGGATGGATATGGGTTGCACAATAAACTAGCCACTACCGTCCACAGGATGGATATGGGGTTCATAATAAACTAGCCACTACCGTCCACAGGATGGATATGGGGTTCATAATAAACTAGCCACTACCGTCCACATGATGAAATATTGTTCAGTTGACGGTCTCGTTCAGGGCAGGAGAGATATCAGAGATGGAACAAATACAGATATCATTTACGACTCGCATAGAGCCAATAATGCATTTAAACTACTGGTAACACCTTATAGTCCTTAATATGTAATCACTGGAGCAGAGGAGAGAGGGAGATGTGTGATAATATATACCTGGAAAGTACTTGAGGACCTGGTCCCTAATCTGCACACTGCCATAAAATACTGGAGTGAGAGATGTGGGAGGAAGTGCAAAATAAATCCAGTGGAAAGGATGGGCACCGTGGGCACAATAATTGAGCACTGTACCAACATCTTGCCAGAAGATATCAGAAACACTGCTGGGGCAAGTGTAGAAGTTTTCAAAAGGAAACTGAACGAATATCTTCACTAGGTGCCAGATAACCGAGCTGTGATGAATGTGGGTCAGCGGGCCGCCAGCAGCAACAGAAGAGCTTGGCCCAAGGCCGGGCTTCGGGAGTAATAACAACTCTCGAAATTCAACAAAGGTATGTTGAAGAGGACACTAAATTCCAACACTAAATTCCATATGACAGTGACTTGTTACACTCAAACACTACGGGTGTATAACAGGGAAGGTGTCTTTCCTCTGGTTGAACGTAAGTGTTACTAACACTAGGAGTGTATAACAGGGAGGGTGTTCTTCCTCTGGTTGAACGTAAGTGTTACTAACACTAGGAGTGTATAACAGGGAGGGTGTTCTTCCTCTGATTGAACGTAAGTGTTACTAACACTAGGAGTGTATAACAGGGAAGGTGTTCTTCCTCTGGTTGAACGTAAGTGTTACTAACACTAGGAGTGTATAACAGGGAGGGTGTTCTCCCTCTGGTTGAACGTAAGTGTTACTAACACTAGGAGTGTATAACAGGGAGGGTGTTCTTCCTCTGGTTGAACGTAAGTGTTACTAACACTAGGAGTGTATAACAGGGAGGGTGTTCTTCCTCTAGTTGAACGTAAGTGTTACTAACACTAGGAGTGTATAACAGGAAGGGTGTTCTTCCTCTGGTTGAACGTAAGTGTTACTAACACTAGGAGTGTATAACAGGGAGGGTGTCCTTCCTCTGGTTGAACGTAAGAGCGTTACTAACACTAGGAGTGTATAACAGGGAGGGTGTCCTTCCTCTGGTTGAACGTAAGAGCGTTACTAACACTAGGAGTGTATAACAGGGAGGGTGTCCTTCCTCTGGTTGAACGTAAGAGCGTTACTAACACTAGGAGTGTATAACAGAGAGGGTGTTCTTCCTCTGGTTGAACGTAAGTGTTACTAACACTAGAGTGTATAACAGGGAGGGTGTTCTTCCTCTGGTTGAACGTAAGTGTTACTAACACTAGGAGTGTATAACAGGGAGGGTGTCCTTCCTCTGGTTGAACGTAAGAGCGTTACTAACACTAGGAGTGTATAACAGGGAGGGTGTCCTTCCTCTGGTTGAACGTAAGAGCGTTACTAACACTAGGAGTGTATAACAGGGAGGGTGTCCTTCCTCTGGTTGAACGTAAGAGCGTTACTAACACTAGGAGTGTATAACAGAGAGGGTGTTCTTCCTCTGGTTGAACGTAAGTGTTACTAACACTAGGAGTGTATAACAGGGAGGGTGTTCTTCCTCTGGTTGAACGTAAGTGTTACTAACACTAGGAGTATATAACAGGGAGGGTGTTCTTCCTCTGGTTGAACGTAAAAGTTCACAACATGGACACAGCCAGTCATGTACTTAAACGCCCGCCCACCTCGATTGTTGCTCCTTGCTGTTCTCAGCTGTTCCTCATTGTACTCATCTGCTCCTTGCTGTATCTGACTGCTCTTTACTATGCCCATCTTTTCCTTGCTGTACGGTGCTCCCTGCTGTACGGTGCTCCCTGCTGTACCGTGCTCCCTGCTGCACTGCAATGTGCTCCCTGCTGCACCGTGCTCCCTGCTATATCGTGCTCCCTGCTGTACTGTGCTCCCTGCTGTACTGTGCTCCCTGCTGTACCGTGCTCCCTGCTGCACCGTGCTCCCTGCTGCACCGTGCTCCCTGCTGCACTGCAACGTGCTCCCTGCTACACCGTGCTCCCTGCTGTATCATGCTCCCTGCTGCACCGTGTTCCCTGCTGCACCGTGTTCCCTGCTGCACCGTGTTCCCTGCTGCACCGTGTTATAACCAAGTGGAAGGCACTAGTAAAGAGTGTTGGAAGAGCTGTCAATAGCACGTCCTTTATTTTTACTGCAGTCAATGTTGTCTAATTTTAATACTGCCTTATCTTGCAGGGTGTGCCTCCACCACCACCACTACTACCACCACCACCACCACCACCACCACCACTACTACCACCACTACTACCATCACCACCACACCACCATAACCATTCCCACTTCTACCACCACCACTACTTCTACCATAACCACTCCACTTCTACCACCAGTATCACCACCACTACCACCATCACCACCACTAGTACCACCACCACCATCACCCCACCACTACCACCACCATTACCACCATCACTACCACCACCACTACCATCACCACACCATAACCATTCCCACTTCTACCACCACCACTACTTCTACCATAACCACTCCACTTCTACCACCAGTATCACCACCACTACCACCATCACCACCACTAGTACCACTACCACCATCACCACCACTAGTACCACCACCACCATCACCCCACCACTACCACCACCATTACCACCATCACTACCACCACCACTACCATCACCACACCATAACCATTCCCACTTCTACCACCACCACTACTTCTACCATAACCACTCCACTACTTCTACCATAACCACTCCACTTTTACCACCAGTATCACCACCACTACCACCATCACCACCACTAGTACCACCACCATCATCACCCCACCACTACCACCACCATTACCACCATAACTACCACCACCATTACCACCATAACTACCACCACGACCCACCACTACCAACACCACCATCACTACCACCACCATTACCACCACCAAAACTACCACCACCACCAATATCACCACTACCACCACCACCACAACCATCACTACCACCAAGACCCACCACTACTACCAAGACCCACCACCACCACTACTACCACGACCCACCATCACACCACCACTACTACCACCACCACTACTACCGCTACCACCACCACTACCACCATCCACGCAGCAGCTGGTATCATCACACTCAACTCTTGTTTATTTATAATTTTGACGCAGTCACTGCTTAAGTAAACAATATTACCAACACATTTCCTGCCTTCACTGTTACCAGCTAGCATGAGGTTCCTGCCTTCACTGTTACCAGCTAGCATGAGGTTCCTGCCTTCACTGTTACCAGCTAGCATGAGGTTCATGCCTTCACTGTTACCAGCTAGCATGAGGTTCCTGCCTTCACTGTAACCAGCTAGCATGAGGTTCCTGCCTTCACTGTTACCAGCTAGCATGAGGTTCCTGCCTTCACTGTTACCAGCTAGCATGAGGTTCCTGCCTTCACTGTTACCAGCTAGCATGAGGTTCTTGCCTTCACTGTTACCAGCTAGCATGAGGTTCCTGCCTTCACTGTTACCAGCTAGCATGAGGTTCCTGCCTTCACTGTTACCAGCTAGCATGAGGTGCTACCGTCCTCTCAAATCAGTGTAAAATGGAAACCTGATATATTTTTTTAACTCTGACAAGTTTGCAGATTCTTTCTATCTCATATACACGTAAGAAGCTGTCTTATAAACCTCTTCTTACATTCATTATTCACATACCTTTGCTTTATTAGGTGCTTCATTATGAATCCTGTAACATTTGCTTTCTAACCTGGGAGACCTGGTCACACTGTGACTTTGTAAAGTGAGTTATTTAGTGTATTGTGCCAGTCACGGTGTTGTCTTTTTTTTTTATTTAGTGGGGAGGATCATCCCCACTTACGGATAACAGATCCACCTTCCTACTTGATCTGTTGTACATGTTGGCCTCATGAGCAACTCCTTCGTGGTCACACGTGTCGAATGCTTTGCAACATTGCATTTTTATTTTAATTTATTGCCTCCGTAATTTGGTCAGTTATGCACAACATGTGAGGCGCGATGCTGGCGCTCTCAAGCCATGTTGACCTGGTATTGGGAAGGTCTGGTAACTCTGTAAAACGAGTTGTTTGAGAACTGAGCACCGGTCAGAGTTTTATGAGATGTTAGTACTGCAACTCACTAGTGTTATGAGGTGTGGTGTTAGTACAGTTACTAGTGTTATGAGGTGTGGTGTTAGTACTGCAACTCACTAGTGTTATGAGGTGTGGTGTTAGTACTGCAACTCACTAGTGTTATGAGGTGTGGTGTTAGTACTGCAACTCACTAGTGTTATGAGGTGTGGTGTTAGTACTGCAACTCACTAGTGTTATGAGGTGTGGTGTTAGTACTGTTACTAGTGTTATGAGGTGTGGTGTTAGTACTGTTACTAGTGTTATGAGGTGTGGTGTTAGTACTGCAACTCACCAGTGTTATGAGGTGTGGTGTTAGTACTGCTACTCACTAGTGTTATGAGGTGTGGTGTTAGTACTGGTACTCACTAGTGTTATGAGGTGTGGTGTTAGTACTGCTACTCACTAGTGTTATGAGGTGTGGTGTTAGTACTTCTACTCACTAGTGTTATGAGGTGTGGTGCTAGTACTGTTACTAGTGTTATGAGGTGTGGTGTTATTACTGCTACTCACTAGTGTTATGAGGTGTGGTGCTAGTACTGTTACTAGTGTTATGAGGTGTGGTGTTAGTACTGCTACTCACTAGTGTTATGAGGTGTGGTGTTAGTACTGCTGCTCACTAGTGTTATGAGGTGTGGTGTTAGTACTGCTACTCACTAGTTATGAGGTGTGGTGTTAGTACTGCTACTAGTGTTATGAGGTGTGGTGTTAGTACTGCTACTCACTAGTGTTATGAGGTGTGGTGTTAGTACTGCTGCTCACTAGTGTTATGAGGTGTGGTGTTAGTACTGCTACTCACTAGTGTTATGAGGTGTGGTGTTAGTACTGCTACTCACTAGTGTTATGAGGTGTGGTGTTAGTACTGCTACTCACTAGTGTTATGAGGTGTGGTGTTAGTACTGCTACTCACTAGTGTTATGAGGTGTTGTGTTAGTACTGCTACTCACTAGTGTTATGAGGTGTGGTGTTAGTACTGTTACTAGTGTTATGAGGTGTGGTGTTAGTACTGTTACTAGTGTTATGAGGTGTGGTGTTAGTACTGTTACTAGTGTTATGAGGTGTGGTGTTAGTACTGCTACTCACTAGTGTTATGAGGTGTGGTGTTAGTACTGTTACTAGTGTTATGAGGTGTGGTGTTAGTACTGCTACTCACTAGTGTTATGAGGTGTGGTGTTAGTACTGCTACTCACTCATTTTTTGTCATAGTCAGAGTATTGCCCTCTTTTTTTTAGTCCTCTGGGATCTCTCACACCTGGAGAAGCTGGGAAAACTTGTCAGTCCCAGCAGTCAGTGAACACAGCAGGAGGGGGGAGTGGGGGCTTGAGTAAATCCCAGCAGTCAGTCAACACAGCAGGAGGGGGGAGGAGGGGGTTGGAAGGTTGTCTGCCAACGTGGCTGCTGCAGCACTCTAGGTTAGCTGGCGGATGTGCTCATCAGGGTACGAGGCTGGTGCACGCAACAGCAGAGTGCTGTTACTACTGCTGCTGTTGCCATAGAACTACTGTGTAACACCACCACCACTACCAACAACAGTGCCAGCAGCAGCACTACCACTACTGACAATATTAGCAACACCACCACTACCACCAGCAACAGCACTTCCACTATTGACAGCAGTGTTAACGCACCAGGGTACGGGTGGGGTTTGAACCTATGGGGGGCGAGTCTTAAAACCCACAGGTCAGTTCCGTGATTTGTTTGCAGTCGTGTTATTCGGACTTCATGAGCCGTGTTAACAACAACAACAGCACTACCACCTTTGACAGCAATATTAGCAGCAACAACAGCACAACAAAAACACCACCACCAGCAAAAGCAATTGAACCGACATCAACAGCAACATCACTTGCACCAGAAGCAACAGAAGCAAGAATAATTGCACTAGTTGCAATAACAGCAGTAACATAAATTTCACCAAGGGTAGCAGCAGTAGCATCAAAGTGCAATATCATCATCATTATCATCATTTATTGCAAGCTGCTGAACCAAAGAAGGTGGTCAAGCACCTGTATAAAGACGGCACAGAGAGTTTAGTTGAATCTCTATTTTAGGGATTAAAGTATTCTGGACTGGTGAACAGATGACGTGCAGTCGTAATTGACCCTCGTGTAGTCGATAGGCTTTAAACTCATCCAACCAACTAGCAGGGTAAGTCTAGAGTCACGTGTTAGCCTGCCTGATGTCTCCACTCTTTTTGTTGCATCTGGTGCAGGAAATTGTCAAGCCCTGCAGCTAACAGAAAGATTACAGAAACGTGTCATAAAACATATGCTACTGGGTATGAGTTTGCCAAGTGATGACCTGATACACCCACGTGGATCACCGCTTGCTGGATGAACTCTGCGCTGCTTCAAGGTCATCGCTCATGCCATATTCTGAAGGTTCCATGCTGGCCTTGAGTACTCTAGTACGTCGTGTGTTGTGTGTACCTGTAGGCCTCCTTGTTTCATACCAATTACTTCCTCATTAGTCTTAACCTAAATTGTGAAATTTATTTTCATAACTGGCAACTCTGCAAGGTATATTTTAAGCGTTCATGACAAATTCATTGTGTATTTATATTCTATATAAATATTATGTTTTGTGAAGCTCTGCTTCCTCTTTAGTCATTAGGATACTGAAATATTGTGATAATTCACAGCCATTTTAGATGTGTAACTACAGAATTATTCAGCTACATCTACAGGTATATTTTTAGTTAGAGAACTAACATACAGTGCATCCAATTCTTGAATTGTATTGCCTTACTGTAGGCCAGAAATAGATATTTTTTTTTGTCACCAGTAACCAGAGAAAATGGGTGTTAGCGTTGGCCTTGACATGCAGTGTGTTAGTAAGCATAACATTACTATAAGTTTATATTACTAGTTACTAGTTGTGCAGAGTGACTGGTACGCCAAGACTAAAACGCTGTTTTAGCCTCCCATCTTAATGTTCTATATGCAAAACGTTACGCAGTAGTTTACAATGAGACTGCTCTCTCTCTGACGAGAAAGTTCTTCGGTACTGCAGTCACTGCGTAGAACTTTCTAAATTCTTCCGTTTATTGGAGGAACTTTACTGATTGCAAGACTACTGAAGTCCTCAAGTTTTGGTGGTGTGTACAAGTGATAAATGAAGGTATGATACTTATTATACTGTATCAAGATAGATCTTTAGCTTCAATCTATTTTACAAAATCATTTTGGTAATCTTAATAAGAGATATTTTTTAACTTTTGAGATTCTATATATTTGTCCTGTGCAATAAGTGATAATGAGCCAAGTCTTTTTGCTGCTCAGATTGTAGTTACTGCCTTACAGATAATAGAATAATGTAAAGACATTCTACCTCACAAGTGAGGGAGTAATATAGTGTCATTCTACCTCACAAGTGAGGGAGTAATATAAAGACATTCTACCTCACAGGCGAGGGAGTAATATAAAGACATTCTACCTCACAGGTGAGAGAATAATGAGAAGATATTGGGTGTATCCCGTGGCTGGTTAATCAGTTCACTAGACACCTGGGAGGCATCTGGGGGAGCAATGTGTGAACATCCTCCACCTGTGTCTACTACTGCACTTGATTACTAATTTATTCTCTACATAATTATTATCACACGCCTTACACATCTGTAATTACCCATTTGTTGCTCCTGTAGCTACACTTAGTTAATTACAAACACTGTAGTGCGGCTACCAGAACTTGAAAATATATGAGCTAACAAGAAAGATTGAACCCTTTAAAAATGCCTTTGTTGATATCAGGAAAGGAGGAGACTGAATAGGATACGAAGTAACTAGCCACCGTTGTGGTGCCAAAAGGATACTAGGTAGTTCTTCACAGAGTGGTAGAACAATGTAATGGGATACAAATATATCTTAACTGGTGCTGTAGCTGCAAATACTAAAGCATGTTGTAGCTACATATGTTGAAGTTGGTTCACCTACAGGTAGGTAACTACGCAAAGCTGGTGGTTTTTCATGTGAGGTTTGGAAGACAGGTTTAATTTCTACTCGCAGGTTTTTTCTCCACCTGGCTATAAGAATTCGCAAGAATTTCTGCCCTCCGGAATTCTGAGCCAGGTAACCAGGCGAGCTTGGCCCAAGGTAGGGCTGCGGGAGTAGGAAAACTCTCGACACCTGTCACAGGCATAAGGATTCTCTGGGATCACTATTCACAAAGAGTAAAGCCAGACCTTGTGTGTAACCCATACATCCAAACAGATAACAGAGCTTAAGAGACTGCGTAAGCCAGCCGCCTGGCTAGCAACATGACTAAGAAACTAAAGATATAAGGAATGATTATACGCTAATTGCCTGCCCACTTCATTAGGTACATTTTTTTAGTACTGCATAGGGCGCCCCCCTTTGCCACCAGAACAGCCTAAATTTTCGTAGCATGGATTCAGCAAGGTGTTGGAAACATTCCTTAGAGACTGATCCATGTTGACATGTTTATGCCAAATTCTGACCCTATCATATCACAGGAGAAATCGCGATTCGTCAGACCAGGAGAAATTTATCCCATTTTCATCTGTCCTGTTTTGGTGAGCCTGTGCCCACTGTAGCCTCAGTTTCCTGTTCTTAGCTGACAGGAGTGAAACTGGGTTCGACGTATTGTGCGTTCAGAGATGCTCTTCTGCGTACCACTGTTGTAATGCGCGGTTATTTGAGTTACTGTCGCCTTCCTGTCAGCTTGAACCAGTCTTGCCATTCTCCTCTGATCTCTTTCATTAAAAAGGCGTTTTCGCCCACATAACTGCCACTCATTGGATGTTCTGTGTTTTTCGCATTCTCTGTAAACACTAGAGACTGTTGTGTGTGAAAATCCCTGATGATCAGCAGTTTCTGAAATCCTCAGACCACCCCGCCTGTCTGGCACCAACAATCATTCCACCGTCAAAATCACTTAGATCACATTTCCCCATTCTGATGTTCAGTCTGAACAAGCGAACCTCGATCATGTCCACATGCTTGAAGACATTGAGGTGCTGCCACGTGATTGGCTGATTAGATATTTGCATTAACGAAATGTACCTAATAAAGTGGCCACTGAGTGTATACACTTGATCTCACGACAAGAAACCGGCGTTGAATGACATAAGTATCTTTATCTTACAAGGCACGTAGATGAAAGAGGAGATACAATACAGAGATACAAAATACTCTGGCATAGACAGGGTGAAGAAAAGACGCTCCTACTATGTGACTGTGGGTCATATGACTAAGACCCGCGTCAGGAAAAACTTGCCCTGTTTCCTGACGAACCTACCTAACCTAACCTATGTGATTGGAGGGGCACAGAACGTGGATAGACTCGTACACTCAGAACAGCGTGGCTGTTCTGAGTGTGTAATAAGTGTTACGAACACGGGATGTCAACACCCGTGGTCCTACACTCTCCAACCTGCTACCACCAGATATCAGAATGTAGAAGTTTTCAAGAAGAAACTGGATCACTTCTTCTGGCAAGTGCCGGATCAACCAGGCTCTGATGGAAATTTGGTTCAGCGGACCTCCAGCAACAACAGCCTGGTTGAATGGGCAGTCAGCAAAAATGCCTGGCTTCACGCCGGGCTGTGAGGGTAGAAAAACTCGCGACACTGACCACAGGTATATCATGAACATCAACATCGTAATCAACATCATCATCAACATCATTATCATCATCAACATCAACCTCAACATTAACATCATGAATATTATCAGCAGCAGTAGTAGCAGCAGCAGCAGCAACAGTAGGGAGGGAGGGGGGGAGGGAGAAACGGACTGTATCACCAACACAATGCAACAAGAATAACAAAGACAGTTGATCTCCACAGATTTGGGAGCTCTCAACAAGACCTGTAAAATATTCGCCCACACGCAAAAAGTGGACACAGCCCTCACCGTTGCAACATTTGCAATGTAACCAACCTGAGAGGCAGCAGCAGGAGAGAAACAAGTGCACTGGCAACGGCAGTGCAACAGGACTTGAAGTAGCAACAAGAATAGCAAAAACAAAAATGGCAAGAAGAGTAACAATAGCAGAAGCAGCAAGAACCGCAAGTACAAGATCAACAGCAGTAGCAGCAACAAAAGTAACAGCAGTAGTGACAGCAGCAACAAGAGTAACAGCAGTAGTGACAGCAGCAACAAGAGTAACAGCAGTAGTGACAGCAGCAACAAGAGTAACAGCAGTAGTGACAGCAGCAACAAGAGTAACAACAGTAGTGACAGCAGCAACAAGAGTAACAACAGTAGTGGCAGCAGCAACAAAGAAAGCATAGTGACGGCAACAGTAAGCAGTAGGACAGCAGCAACAAGAGTAACAGCAGTAGTGACAGCAGCAACAAGAGTAACAACAGTAGTGGCAGCAGCAACAAGATAACAGCAGTAGCAGCACAACAAAGTAACAGCGTGTGAAGCGCAAAAAGTAACACAGTAGTGACAGCAGCAACAAGAGTAACAGCAGTAGTGAGCAGCAGCAACAAGAGTAACAGCAGTAGTGACAGCAGCAACAAGGTAACAACAGTAGTGACAGCAGCAACAAGGTAACAGCAGTAGAGACAGCAGCAACAAGAGTAACAGCAGTAGCAGCAACAAGAGTAACAGCAGTAGCAGCAACAAGAGTAACAGCAGTAGCAGCAACAAGAGTAACAGCAGTAGCAGCAACAAGAGTAACAGCAGTAGCAGCAACAAGAGTAACAACAGTAGTGGCAGCAGCAACAAGAGTAACAGCAGTAGTGACAGCAGCAACAAGAGTAACAACAGTAGTGACAGCAGCAACAAGAGTAACAGCAGTAGTGGCAGCAGCAACAAGAGTAACAGCAGTAGTGACAGCAGCAACAAGAGTAACAACAGTAGTGGCAGCAGCAACAAAAGTAACAGCAGTAGCAGCAACAAAAGTAACACCAGTAGCAGCAACAGAGTAACAGCACTAGCGACAGCAGCAGTAGCAACAAGATTAACAGCACTAGCGACAGCAGCAGTAGCAACAAGATTAACAGCACTAGCGACAGCAGCAGTAGCAGCAAAAGTAACAGCACTAGCGACAGCAATAGTAGCAGCAAGAGTAACAGCACTAGCGACAGCAGCAGTAGCAACAAGATTAACATCACTAGCGACAGTAGCAGCAAGAGTAACAGCACTAGCGACAGCAGCAGTAGCAGCAATAGTAACAGCACTAGCGACAGCAGCAGTAGCAACAAGAGTAACAGCACTAGCGACAGCAGCAGTAGCAACAAGAGTAACAGCACTAGCGACAGCAGCAGTAGCAACAAGAGTAACAGCACTAGCGACAGCAGCAGTAGTAACAAGAGTAACAGCACTAGCGACAGAAGCAGTAGCAGCAAAAGTAACAGCACTAGCGACAGCAGCAGTAGCAACAAGAGTAACAGCACTAGCGACAGCAGCAGTAGCAGCAAAAGTAACAGCACTAGCGACAGCAGCAGCAGCAACTACAGCAAAAACAAAAATTAAAGCATGAACAGTAACACCAGTAACAGTTCCAGCAATAACAGCACTTGTGACAATATCATTTGTAACAGCAACAGCAGTAACAGCAACACTTTCACTAGCCACAACAGCATTAACAAAAACCGCGCCCTTGTCAATAAAAACGGCAGCAGCGTCAAAAACAACAGCAGCAACATCATTTGCAGCAGTAGCTTCACCAACAAAAGCAGCAGTATCAGTAGCAACAGTAGGAGCGTCTAGAGCAACAGTAGCTGCGTCAGCACCGCCGTCAATACCAACAGTATGAGCGTCAAGAACAACAGTAATAACGGCAGCAGGGTCAATAGTAACAGTACCAGAGTCTATAACAACAGTAGGAGTTTCAATAGTAGCAGTAGAAGCAACAGTAGCAGCTTCAATATCAACAGTAGGAGTGTCAATAGTAACTTACCAGCATCTATAACAACAGTAGGAGTGTCAGTAATAACAGTAGCAGCATCAGTAACAACAGTAGGAGTACCAATAGCAACAGCAACGGCAGAATCATTAACAAAAGCAGCAGCAACGTCAATAATAGTAGCAGCAGCAATGGAAGCAGGGTCAATAACAGAAGCGAAACAACGACAGTAGCATCAATAGCAACAGGAGCAATAACAGTAAGCATGCCGTTTAGTCTCCTATGTTTTATGTGAGGACTTTCTCCTCTTATATTATTTTTTTCTGGATGACCGATGACTGAGGTGTTGGGCATCTGCATCACCGCCTCGTAATGAGTCTCTTAGTCACGCTTTCATTCTCTCCGTCAGTCTGGCATTAACTGTATCCTTTAGCCCGTCCGCCCGTCAGTCTGTTCGTCCTTCATTCCGCCCGACAGTAGGTCCTTCACTCTGTCCGTCATTCTGTCCGTCCTTCACTCTGCCAGTCGGTCCGTCGGGTCGTAAAATGTTACTTGTGTTGATGGTTAAGATGCGAGTGTTTGCGCGGAGGCGCGCTCGGTGTACCCATATTTATAAATACTGTACCTGTGTGTGAAGGTGTGTCACTAGTGGGTGTAGTTACTAGTTGTCAAAGGCACTTGTCGATAGACACTTGGCCTGGGTGGTGGGTTTTGTGTGTGTAACTGGGTGCTTAACTACAGCTCTTGGGCCCGCTTAGATTACATGATCCATTTATGCTGTCATTAAAGGCTACAAACTACGTGTGTGTGTGTGTGTGTGTTCGAACTCGCCTAGTTATGTTTGCTGTGGGTCGAGTTTCAGTTCCTGATCCCACTTACAGTCGCCGACATTATTAGTTCCTGGCTTCGTGGGCCCATCATACCTATTCCTAAAACTTTGTGTTGAATTTCTCTCTATTAATCCTCATCGAACTCATTCCACATGTGTGAGTGCGTATGTGTGTGTGGGGGGGGAGGGGGAAGATGGCATGTGTGAGTGCGTGTTTGCCTATCTAGTAGTAGTTGCTGAGGTCGAGTTTCAGCTCCTGGTCCTGCCTTTCTAACTGGCCGCTACAGGGTTCTCTCTGCTACTTCCTAAGCTCCATCATTCCTGTTCTTAAAGACGAGTTTACAACCTGGTTTTACCATTTCATTGTCCAGGTCATTCTTCTACTGACCACTTTTAGGCTGAGAAAATATTTCCTGTGCCCTCTTGTACCTGTTTCTCTTCTCTCAAACACCTATCCCTGTACACCCTATCATTTTTCTGAGTATTATGTAAGCCGTTATCTCGTGTCTCTCTTGGTCCTGTCCTCTAATGTTGTCAGGTTTGGCTTGCTTCTTTAGTATATCCTCGTTGTTAATACTACAGGACTAGTTCCGTTGCAAATCTCTACACACACACACACACACACACACACACACACACACACACACACACACACACACACACACACACACACACACACACACACACACACACACACACACAACATATATATATATATATATATATATATATATATTTGACTTTGTTGACGAAGTGAGGGTTTCATACTGGTGCTGAATACTCCAAGATGGGCCTGACTTATGTCGTATGCAAACCTCTTTATGTTTTATATTTTTTGAAGTGGTTGGTCAAATGAGGGTTCCATATTGGTACGTATATAGTACCGTGAATTGAGTTCTTTGTCAAGATTCCTGAAGGCTAAACTTAGATTTGCCAGACATGTATATGCTTCTGATTGGAATTTCCTCATTAGTTGTTTATCGTCTACGATAAGGGGTACATGTGACTGTCTCCGGCGTGTCGTGCACATGTGTGCGTGCTTGCATGCATACATGCATGCGCACCAGCCACAGGCAATCTAAGATAGATAAGGAAAATTTCCTGACACCATCAACACGAAGAACGATAGATCATAATTATAAAATGAAAAAAAAAAGTGAAAATAATTCTTAACAAATACAAGATAATGTGTGGTAGAATTTTTAATCAATTTACGAAAAAGTCAAGATTAATGTTGAGGAGAGGACCACAGGCATATTATTATTACATTTATGGGTACGCGGTTAATGTGCACGAGTCATACACCATCTGGTAGTTTTTTCTAATTGGGTTTGAAGCCTATCGACTACACGAGCTTCATTAAGACTGCACAAACACGTCCACCACCAGTCTAAGAATACTGTAATATCAAAATAAGAATTAAAGTAGATTTTCATTGTTTATTCACAGAGTTTACTTATAATATTCGCCATAACACAGTTTACTTTGTAAAGATGTGTGTTACAAGGATATATACATTCAGTGCATATATTCTTACATGTACAGTATATACAAGGATATATACATACCTCTCGGTGTGTAATTACATACCCTAATAATAATATAATAATGAATACTAAGAAAAGTAGATATTTTCAATATCTCCTAAAAATATAATAGAAAACGAGGAATTTCTATATGATAAACTTCGCTATTTATTTTTTTCTAATATTTCGTCGTGATCGTTTCTCTTTTTGCTCAACAATGTTGCTATATTTACCTTTAGTTGCAGTTATACGAGTTAATGTCTTCCCTTTACTAGTTTGTGTTTCCCTGTCATCCTGTTTAGGAGTAGAGGGATATGAGAGAGAGGGAGAGAGAGAAATCTTTACTAGTTTGTGTTTCTCTGTCATCCTGTTTAGGAGTAGAGGGATATGAGAGAGAGAGAGAGAGAAATCTTTACTAGTTTGTGTTTCTCTTGTCATCCTGTTTAGGAGTAGAGGGATATGAGAGAGAGAGAAATCTTTACTAGTTTGTGTTTCTCTGTCATCCTGTTTAGGAGTAGAGGGATATGAGAGAGAGAGAGAGAAATCTCACATCTGCTCGACAGCAGGGGCTGCAAGACTGTACGAGGCTCAAGTGCGCTCACACCTTGAGTATGCTCCAATTTCTTGGATTGCGTTCCGCCCCTCCCCGTTTCATCTACGCTTGACAGAATAGAGAACAGAGCAAGACGACTCAGCTTTCGCCTGAACAGATATGTCATTTCAGCAGAGCCTTCAACACAGGAGGGACGTGAGTATCCTTACAAAACTTGGCTCTACTTCGCGAACAACAAGACGGGCAGCAAACCAACTACACTACCTGTACCCTTTTCAAGAATATCACTTCATCTGAGATTATTTCTTTCTGTGATGGCTCGAGTCTGGAATATGTTCAAACAGCATAATGGCATCGATGAAACGAAATCCGTTAACTAAATAAAATCGGTGCCCACGTAACAATAAAAAGGCTTTCAAATGAGCTGGGGTAGGTAACAGCTCTTAGCTTGTAAATAAAGGTAGGAACTTTTAATCTAACCCTGTAAAACCCTTGTGTAAATAAAAGAGAAAGAAAGAAAAAGAAAGTAAGGCTAGCAGTGGTCACACGTCGATACCAGGACGCGCAACTTGGTATCAATCACAGTGGCTTTTGTTGACGTGGAGGTGGGTAGTGTTCCCTGCCGCCACTACATGCTGGGCGGCGCTGTTTGCCATCCCTTCATATACCACTTATTTTACTACTAATAATATTATTGATGATAATGATATGGCTAATAATTATATCACTAATAATGATAAGCAGGTAACTGCGTGGGAACGTGATCCAATTTGTTATAGATCCATTCCACCGAATACTTGAAACACACACACTAACTCACTGTCTAAGTAAGGAGTCATTCACGACACTGTACTCCGTGTACGTCAGGCCCATATTGGAGTACGCAGCACCGGTATGGAACCCACACCTGGTCAAGCACGTCAGGAAATTAGAGATAGTGCAAAAGTTTGCAACAAGGCTAGTTCCGGAGCTAAGGGGTATGTCTTACGAGTAGAGGTTAATGGAACTCAACCTGACCTCACTGGAGGACAGGAAGTATAGCGGGGACATGGTAACGACGTATAAAATACTGAGAGGAATTGACAGGGTGGACAGGGCCGGAACGTTTCAGAGATGTGACACAGGAACAAGGGGACACAATTGGAAGTTGAAAACCTAGATGAGTCATAAGGATGTTAGGATGTATCTATTCATCCTTAGAGTTGTCCGGGAGTGGAACAATCTGGAAAGTGAAGTAGTGGAGGAAGGATCCAGACATAGCTTTAAGAAGAGGTATGATAAAGCTCTTGGAGCAGGGAGTGTGTGGATCTAGTAGCGACCAGCGGAACCAAGAGTTGTGACTCGACCCCTGTAACTACATAAAGGTGAGTACGTATAGGTAAGTACACACACACACACACACACACACACGTCGAGCTGCGAGGGTTCATTCTCGAGACCTGTTATACGAATATAATTACATAAAAGAACATAAAAAGAGAACATAGTATCAACATCCGTGGCCCCCAGACTATTCAGCATCTTAGCAGAAGATATCAGAAACACTGTTGGGACAAGTGTAGACGTCTTCAAGAGGAAACCGGACAAGTATCTTCACCAGGTGCCAGATCAACCAGGCTGTGATGGATAAGTGGTGCAGCGGGCCACCAGCAGCAACAGCCTGGTTGAACAGGCAAACACTAGACGAGCCTGGCCCATGGCCGGGCTTCGGGAGTAGAAAAACTCGGAACTCATCAAAGATATATCAAAGGTACGAGAAAACAGGTAAGATTAGATTATAGTCAGTAAAATGTTCAGTACTTCTTACTGTTTCTTATCTTCACCGCAGGCATGTTTCTCATTCTCATCGCAGGCATGTTTATCATCCTCACCGCAGGCATGTTTCATCTCTCATCGCAGGCATGTTTCTCATTCTCACCGCAGGCATGTTTCTCATCCTCACCGCAGGCATGTTTCTCATCGCAGGCATGTTTCTCATTCTCACCGCATGCATGTTTCTCATCTCTCATAGCAGGCATGTTTCTCATCCTCCCCGCAGGCATGTTTCTCATCTCTCATAGCAGGCATGTTTCTCATCCTCACCGCAGGCATGTTTCTCATCCTCACAGCAGGCATGTTTCTCATCCTCATCGCAGGCATGTTTCTCATCTTCATAGCAGGCATGTTTCTCATCCTCATCGCAGGCATGTTTCTCATCCTCACCGCAGACATGTTTCATATCCTCACCGCAGGCATGTTTCTCATCACCTCAGGCATGGTTCTCATCCTCACCGCAGGCATGTTTCTCATCCTCACCGCAGGCATGTTTCTCATCACCTCAGGCATGGTTCTCATCCTCACCGCAGGCATGTTTCTCATCTCTCATCGCAGGCATGTTTCTCATATCTCATCGCAGGCATGTTTCTCATCCTCACTGCAGGCATGTTTCTCATCCTCACCGCAGGCATGTTTTTCATCACCTCAGACATGGTTCTCATCCTCACCGCAGGCATGTTTCTCATCTCATCAGGCATGTTTCTCATCCTCACTGCAGGCATGTTTATCATCCTCACGCAGGCATGTTTTCATCACCTCAGCATGGTTCTCATCCTCACCGCAGGCATGTTTCTCATCTCTCATCGCAGGCATGTTTCTCATCTCTCATCGCAGGCATGTTTCTCATCCTCACTGCAGGCATGTTTTTCATCACCTCAGACATGGTTCTCATCATCACCGCAGGCATGTTTTTCATCCTCACCGCTGCCATGTTTCTCATCACCTCACAGCTTCTAATCATCTTTTGCAGACAATACAAAAATGTGTGAAAGTCACCTCAGTAGAAGATAAAGGAAAGTTACATCTTATATCCACGAAGTCTTCTAATGGTCAAATTAAGATAACATGATATTTGATGGTTACAAATTTCATCTGCTTATATATGGGAAGAATGAAGAATACACAGATAACCCTTACATAGGAGAGAGCAGCATACGACGACGTTTTGGTCCTTCTTGGACCATTTACAAAGTCACAGTGTAACTTTGTAAATGGTCCTGCAACTCTTTCTAAACTTGATTCCATTAATCATCATGGATTACGTTTGTGGCTAGGTGCTTTTCGTTCCTTGTTCAGAGCCTTCATGCAGAGGCGAATGTTCCATCTTTGACCGATTGGCGTGATGCCCATTGTCCCCGATATTTTGTCCGCTCTCATGGCCTTCACCATCCATCTACATACAGGATGGCAACGGACGTTAGTAGAGTTCCATTATTTGATCGCCGCCCCTGTTACTCTTTCCCTTTTCTCTTCGTATTCACTCGTTCTTGGCTTCTCTTCAGTTGCCCCCTTTATATGTTCCTCTAGTATCTAACTTTTCTCTTCCCTCCTTGGGAGGTTCCGACAGTTCGAATCTGTTCTTCCCCACTGCCGTGCCCGAAAACTTTGAAATACCCACAGCTGATTCTCTCTCCCTTTTTCTTAACCACTTCCGTCTCATTCTCATGCCATTGCAATTTACACCGATGGTTCTAAATCCTCTGACGGTATTAGGTTTGAACAGTGTTGCGGGACAGTGTTGTGCGAGGTCATTTATTAGACTCGGCTAGTATTTTTACAGGTGAGCTGTATGCAATTCTCATAGCGATTATCCATATTGTGTCCAGGTCTACCTCAACATTTGTAGCAGTTCCAGACTCCTTTAGTGCTTTGCAAGCTATTAAAAAATTAATTCGCCTCATGCCCTAGTTCTTCGTATACAAATTTGGTTGTGCTGCATTTCTAGCAAAAAGAAAGAAATTTTCTGCTGCGTCCCTGGTCGTGTTTATGTTGAAGGCAACGAGCAGACTGACTGTGCTGCGCGGTCAGCAGTACATGACCTTCATGTTTCATATAGAGGTATTCCATTCTCACACTATTTTGCTGTAATCTCTAGCCACTTTCGCAACAGTTGGCAACAACGTTGGTCTGAATTTATTCATAAATTATATTCTGTCAAGCTGTGTTTAGGATTCTGTTTTTTTTTTTTTCATCGGTGTCATGGTTGGGAGACAAAGCTTTCCCGTCTTCGCATCAGACACACAAGTCTCACTCATGGGTATCTCGTGGAGAGGCGCCTGGTTCCACTCTGTGAGAATTGTCAGGTTCCAATTTCAATTTGCCATATTCTATTAGACTTTCCTACCTACCAGGAAGCACGCAGAATTTACCTCCGACGTCGTCACCGCTCTAACACCCTTACTTTATCTTCCCTCCTCGCTGACGGCCCCACCTTTGACACAGACTCCCTCTGACTTTTTGACAGCAACAAATTTATTACACAAACTTTGATTATACTTCCTTTAGCACTTCACACCGTCCTTACTAACTTTACCTCTGTTATACTCTCCACCCTCGCTAGTCTCTGATAAAGCATATTAAACCTTTAGCACGCCCTACCCTGCAGAGCTGAATAACCCTTGTGGATTTAGCCCTTAGTTATAATTATAATAATAATCCTCCGGATTCAAATGTAGTGTTTGCAGTGTTCACGGAGATCCACAGAAAAGACCACTTAACAAGGAAATATGGATATCGGGGTACAACTTATTAAGATGCGACAGCAAGAACAGGCAACGAAGGGGAAGGTGGGCTGTATTTCAAAGAGTCGCTCATTTACAAAGAGTTACTTAACAGGTCTTGGCGTTCCAACAGTAGAATAAACCAGGGCAACATGGGTTTAGAGCAGGTCTGTTCTGCTTCTCTCACCCGTCAAATAAAAAGTTGCAAGTGTAAAACAAGATAAAATTGAGGTGCCAAATCGATGCAGAAAAAAAAGTTTTTCACTGAGTGGTAGACTGCTCCACTGTGGGCCAGCATAATGAAGTGTGGGATCAAACCTCTGTAAACTTAAAATACAAAAGTTTTTCACTGAGTGGTGGATTGCTCCACTGTGGGCCAGCATAATAAAGTGTGGGATTAAACCTCTGTAAACTTAAAATACAAAAAAAAAAAAAAAAAAAACTTAACGCTGAAGACGGGGCGCCACGAACATAACTTCGCACTTATGATTACAAATGCATAATAACAGACAGGTAATCACAAACAGCTAATCACCAACGCTCACACACCTCTTCCTGTTCACAAACACCTGTTGTTCTGCGAAGCTTAAAGATGAAAGCATTAATTAAACCTGACGACTGAGGCAGCTCTGACTTTTTTGAAGACAAAGGGAAGTGAAAAAAAATCCTAGTTCATAATTGTATTATTATTATTATTGAGGTACTACTAGTAGCAGCAGGAGCTTTACAAAAATAATACGGAGGTATTATGAAGAAGGATCAAACTTAATTACCTTCAATTTCCTATGTGCTGCACGACCCCTACGTGTTTAACGTTTCCCTGTCAATATAACGATGATAATATAAATATTACAGCTGTGAGATACCAAGGCATTTAGTGAGACAATAAGCATTACTCAGAAGTGGACTACGTTTATGGGTTCTGGCGTAAGAAATGTGCACCGTGCCTTTGGGGACTCTCACAGAGAGATGCGTCTGTGCCTTTAGGGGGTTCTCACAGAGATGCGTCCTTGACTTTGGGGATTCTCACAGGGAGATGCGTCCGTGCCTTTGGGGACTCTCACAGAGAGATGCGTCCGTACCTTTGGGGACTCTCACAGAGAGATGCGTCCGTGCCTTTGGGGACTCTCACAGAGAGATGCGTCCGTGCCTTTGGGGACTCTCACAGAGGGATGCGTCTGTGCCTTTAGGGGGTTCTCACAGAGATGCGGCCTTGCCTTTGGGGGATTCTCACAGAGGGATGTATTCGTGCCTTTGGGGATTCTCACAGAGACGCGTCTGTGTCTGGGGATTCTCACAGAGGGATGCGTTCGTGCCTCTAGGGATTCTCACAGACGGATGCGTCCCCTGGATTCTCAAAAATGGAGTCATCGAGTCGGTTCCCTTCGAAAAGATCTTAAACTTTGACAGTTGGTTTCGGGGTCTGACCTCGACCTCGACGGGGTCTGACCTTCTGAACCTCGACGGGGTCTGATCTTCTGAACCTAGACGGGGTCTGATCTTCTGGACCTCGACGGGGTCTGATCTTCTGAACCTAGACGGGGTCTGATCTTCTGGACCTTGACGGGGTCTGATCTTCTGGACCTCGACGGGGTCTGATCTTCTGAACCTAGACGGGGTCTGATCTTCTGGACCTCGACGGGGTCTGATCTTCTGGACCTCGACGGGGTCTGATCTTCTGAACCTAGACGGGGTCTGATCTTCTGAACCTAGACGGGGTCTGATCTTCTGAACCTCGACGGGGTCTGATCTTCTGCACCTCGACGGGGTCTGACCTTCTGCACCTCGACGGAGTGTTCAGGTCTGGAGAGTAAACATTCAAGTCAGGAGCCATAGTGGTGAGAGCTCCAGTTGTTTTATTCGTCAGGAAACAAGCCTTGAAATAATATGAGCCATTCGGTGGTGCCAATATTCTGGCGATGGTGCAGTAAGACGCTGTGTCTAAGGATATGTGAGGATTAAGGTAAGATAGCCGATGGCCCTATGTCTGGCCACGGCAGCAACGACCGCTGGCTTACCCATGCTGGACTCACTAGTCTGAGAGTACTGGAGTCTCCGTATGTACTCTCTAACAACCTCCTTTCCCCATCCCAATCTCCCTTTTTCCCCAATACTACAGAATCCATCTCTCCCTCTTTTCCTCCCTCCCACCCATCCAGAGGGGTTAGAAAAGCAATCACCCCAACAGTCTGGTGAGTCAATAACAGTAAAAATACACTACGCTGTTAAATATTGATGAAAGAGCGGCGAGACGCCTAACATGTATACACTGCCGACAAGATGGCTGCCTAGCTGGCCCTAGAGTAGGATGCTGCTGGTTCTGTCATCTGTCTCATCTCCTGTGTGAAGGTGATCACGCTGAGTGTTGCGATAGATCAACCAGAGGCTGTTGTTTACATTAGTTGACATCATACACTTTGCTACGGCTTTCAACGTCTGTGGTTGTGGAGAGACGAGATACATCACAGGTTTTAAGAGAGAGACAGACACGAGACGAAACGAAACAAAAAACACGCCACAAGGTGAGAGAGACGAGGGAACAAGCGTTGGTACCTTCCATAACAACACAGGGATAATAGCAGCGTTGTAAGTACCTGTAGTGTAGACTCTCAAGGTGCAATATTAATTACCAGTGTGTCAGCTGCTGAAATTGGCCAAACTAGCGTAGGTACACAGCATTTTCTTCTTCCATCAACTCATCTTGATTATTTTTATTATTATACTCACGGGGAAGCGCTAAACCATTTGGGGTCATATACTACAGGTTGAATACGTGTGTAGAATACATAAGAAGCAAAACACTGACTTCTAATGTTATTGCTACTGTTACCACTGCCTCTGTCACTACGACTCACAATAAGATAATACTGTATCAACATCCTCAGTCCCAGACTATTCAGCATCTTACCAAAAGATATCAGAAACACTGCTGGGACAAGTGTAGAAGTCTTCAAGAGGAAACTGGACAAGTATCTTCACCAGGTGCCACATCAATCAGGTTTTGATAGATATGTGGGCCAGTGGGTCGCCAGCAGCAACACCCTAGTTGATCAGGCAAGCACCAGATGAACCTATCCCATGGCCGGGCTCCGGGAGTAGAAAAACTCAAAACTCATTAAAAGTAACCACTTACAGTACCTTTTTGAGCGTCTGCACGTGCTTGGGTAGTGTCAACACTCCGGCCGTCTCCCACTGGAAGGAAGCACTGACTAGGTTAACACCAGACGAGCCTGGCCCGTGGCCTGGCTTCGGAAGTAGAAAAACTCTCGAAACTCATCAAAGATATATCAGAAGATCCAGGAGAGACAGAAGGAGCTAAAAGCAAATAATGAAATTGGAAGAAATCCAAAATATTTCTTTTCATATGCCAAAAACAAGGCAAAACCCACATTCAGTTTTGGGCCCCTTGCTCAAACAAGATGGGATTTAAACAGACCACAGCAAAGAAATGAATGAGATACTGAAGTCTTAGCAAGTCATTAATCAGACTAGAGATGACAGTCAGAATGATTTTTTCATGAACGAGCCTCAGAACATTATCAGCGTATGCCAAATTTCTGACATAACCTTAACGCGGCTGGACTTTCAAAAAGACATTGTCAACATGCCCATGCACTCTGACCCAGACCCAGATTCGTGGAACTCTGTGTTCACTAAGAACTGTTAGAAACTTCCTTTGCATGGCTGAAGTATGCTATGGAGATGGAACATAGACAAGGGTGTCATCAAACAGTCGCAAAAAAAAAAAATGGATGTAGCCTCACTCCATAAAGGTGGCAGCAAAACAATCGCAAAGAATTATAAACCGATAACTCTAACGTCCCACATTATAAAAAAAAATTGAAAGAATTCTAAGAAGCATGATCACCAACTACTTGGATTCCCAAGAATTGCAAAACCCAGAACAACATGGATTTAGAGCAGGTCGCTCCTGCCACTTGCAACTACTGGACCACTATGACATGGTCTTGGATGCACTGGAGGACAAACATTGGTCTCCTTCCTCAGACCGAACCTAATTACTCCCCCCTTCCCTTTCCCATCCTCCCATTTCCCTTTCCTCCTCCCCATACCTCCTCTACTCCCTTCTTTTTTTGCTTTGGGATTCTTCCCACAGGCACTCTAGTTCCTAGGTAGGGGGAAGGGTACCGGGGTCCATCCCATTCCGTTGAGGTCCTTGGCGATGGAGTAGTTTGCCGTGGAATCTGGATCGCCTGGGGACGTCCCGATCTCTCTCCGGTCTCCTGGAGGGTGGCTTTGGGTGTCTTTCGGGTGACGGGTGTATCTCTGGAGGCTACCTGTCAGATTCCAGGGGGTGGTGGCCGAAGGAGGTATGCTTTGTGGCGTGTGTTCGGCCGCCCTCTGTTCGTCGACCCTGTTTACTTCGTCCCTTTTCTCTTCGTCTACATTCGCTCTTGTCTTCCCTTCAGCTACCACCTTTCTATGTTCATGTGGCATCTCCCTTTCCCCTACCCCCCTTGGGAAGTTCCTGCTGTCCGTGTCAGTTCTTTTCCTCTGCCTTGCACGAAAGCCCAACTACCTACGGCGGCTTCTCGCTCTCTTTTTCTAGATCACTTCCGTTCTCATTCCCATGCCATCACAGTGTACACCGATGGTTCTAAGTCATCAAACGGCATCGGATTCGCAGCAGTGTTTCCGGACAGCGTCGTGCGAGGGCATCTATTATCCTCGGCTAGCATATTTATGGCTTTTTGACAGCAAATGATTTACTACACAAACTCTGATGATGATGCCTCTAGCACTCCCCTCCGTCCTTTCTATCTCCATCTCTTGCTACCCTCTACCCCTGCACTATCCACTGCCCTGCTGCACTCCATACCCTAATAATCATCCCTCTCCCTCTTTCTACCCAATATTCCTGCATCCTGCCCTGCTGCACTGTATGACCCTTGTGGTTTAGCGCTTCTTTTGATTATAATAATAATGGAGGACAAACAGAAGGCAGATGTAGTATACACAGATTTTGCAAAAAGCCTTTGACAAGTGTGATCATGGTGTAATAACACAAAATGCGTCCTGAAGGAATAACTGGAAAAGTAGGCAGATGGATCTTTTAACTTTCTAATCAATAGAACGCAAAAAAATACGTAATGGTAAACCGTGTTAAGTCAGAGGCTGCCACAGTGAAAAGCTCTATTCACAAAGTACAGTACTCGCCCTCATCCTGTTCCTCATCCTCATATCAGACTATGAAGATGTAAACCATGTCTTTGGCAGACGAGAGTGTCAGTAGAGCGAAATACTAATGTGAAGGACTTGGAAGTGTTAATGTCAGAGGATCTCACTCTTAAGGATCTCAAGTGTCACTATCACATCTGCGAGGAAAATGATAGGACGCACAATGATAATTTTCAAAACAGCGGATGCCATGCCAATGATTGTCATTATTAAGCCATTTATTCTCTCTAGGTTGGAATACTGCTATACATTAACAGGCCCTCTCAAGGTAGTTGAAAACGCAATTTTAGGAAATGTAAAGAGAACCTTTACTGTACGAATTAGTTCAGTCAAGACCCTTAATTACTTGAAATGTTTGAAGTCCCTTGACCTGCGCTCCCTTGAATTCAGGCGAGAAAGATACATCATAATCTACACCTGGAAAATCTTAGAGGGAACTGGTCCAATATCTGCACATAGAAATCACTCCCTACAAAAGCAAAAGACTAGGCAGACGATACAACATATCCCCAATGAAAAGCAGGGGTGCCATGAGTACACTCAGAGAAAACACAGTAAATGTCCGGGGCCCAGGCCTGTTCAATAACCTTCCCTCATTCATAAAGGGAATTTAGCAATAGATCCCTTGCTGCCTTCAAGAGGAAACTGGACAGATACCTAAATTCACTACCTGTCCAGCCGGGCTGCAGTTAGGTTAGGTTAGGTAAGGTTTGTCAGGAAACAGGACAAGTGTTTCCTGACGCGGGTCGTAGTCATATGATGACTTGCTGTTGGAGCTTTTGGTCATTTGACTGGTCCATCCCTTTAAAAATTATGGTTATGATTAGAATAATTTTTTTCCGTTAATGTATATTCTGTCAGACTGTTTCGTATGTTGGACTACGTGTGGCCAGCAATAACAGCCTGGTTGATCAGGCCCTGATCCACCTGGAGGCCTGGTCGAGGGGTGTTGACCCTCGGAACGACCTCCAGGTAAACTCTAGGTTGAACCCACTTCTTACTTTCTATCATTCTAAGGTAAAAAATGATGAGTACGTTCTTGAAGGATTTCACATAATATGTTTCTCACTGTTACTGTTTTCTGTCTTTCAGGTAAGACAGCACCCAAGAGGCTTGGAACTAGTGTGATCAGTCGTAGACAGAGAGGCTGCTCCATAGAGTGAGACTCGACCCCTGAAGTCACAAATAGGTGAGTACACATGTGCATGCTTACACACCGTAAAACCAGTCACTCCCACCTACACACGCGCGAATTTTAAGACACTGGAGAAAGTGCAGATTGCGACGATGACAGTCCTGGAGCTATGGAATATGAGCTGTGAGGAGAGACTAGAGGAGCTAAACCTGATGACATTAGAAAACAGAGGCATCAGATGTAATTTGATAACGACTTACAAAACACTGAAAGGACTTGGAAGAGTGGACAGGGACAGACTGCTCCAGAGGCCGGAAAATGGAACACGAGAGTACACCTTAAAGTTAAAACTTAAAAACAAAGATGAGTCATAGGGATGTTAGGAAAGATTTCTTCACTCTGAGTGGTTAAGAAGTGGAACAACCTGGACAGTGAAGTGCTAGAGACCGGCTCCATACGTAGCAGAGAATGCAAGGAGCTGAGGCTCGACACACACACCACCTCCACCCATCCAGCCACTCCAGTCATCTCATCCTCTCTCGCCTACCCACCCCTTATAACCAGCATCGTCAACACCAGTCTAATCCTCCATTCATACACCTGACTGCCACTCTTCCCCTAAAGCCTCCCATGAAGGTACTCAACACTAAACTTAAAAACAATGCAGCAACACAGCAGACTGGATAAAACATTCAAGTAGTTAGACTGTTGGGTTTAGTCCTGACTCTTTCTCTTCTACTTAAGCTCTTCCTCTCACCGGCTATTCTTCTTCTGTCCCCACTTCCCCCTCGCCCCTAGTGGGTCCTTACCTGAGAGTCTGAACTAACTAACTGGATAAAACACCCAAAAATAATGTGCGTAAGCATAATTGGATTATCAATGATAGCTGAATTCAAAGAGAGAGTAAAAGAACACCCGAACCTAATGGTGATCACAGAAATCAGGTTAAGGACAGTGAGACCTAACACCATCTTTCCAAGAGGTTAACCTCATAATGAATATTGATAGAAAAAGAGGAAAAGAGAGTTTAGCCATACTGATTAAAAATAATGGAAATATTTATCTAATACTGTAGATAATTATCAGATTACACAGGAGAGAAAGTAACCACAGGAAGCCCTAAAATAGTTATAGCAGTAATCTTCCAGCCACCAATAAACAAGAGGAGACCCAGAAAAGTGAATGATGTGGCTTGGTGGTAGAGAGCTTGGGTAACAACCAAAGGGACTATGGTTCAATTCCCAAGCAGGGTGAGCATTATGGACTACTCGACTACACCTGCTGCTCCTGTTTACCTAACAGTAAATAGGTACCTTGTTAGTTGACTGTTGTGGGTGGTAATATAATACGTTGTGGGTTATAATATACCTGAGGTAAACAAAACAAAAAAGCCATTTCGAGTAGCAACAGGGGACTTGGGCAAAGCTCCTGATCCTAGTTAAGAACCTAGAGTTTATATTCCCTTATCAGCTGAACAGTTGATAGTAAGGGACAGGAAGAGAGAGAACAAGCCACACAAGTAAGTAACATCGAGACAACAAGGGAAATAGAAGAGAAACCCCAGATAGACCTGGTCATATTAAAATGTCACCTTAGATACTTAAAAAGGGAGCAACATTACTGAAGAGACTACCTGCACTGGTCTTCAATAAAACACTAGCGACAAGAAATCTGACAGATATCTGGAGAATGGTTAATGTGCTTCCAATATTTAAGAAGGTTGGCAGACAGGAGACGTTAAACTTTAGACCAGTATACCTGACAAACATCACGCGCGTGCTTATGTAAAAAATAACAGGATACTAGTGGCACACCTTGAGAACACGCAATAATCACAGTGCAGCTCCATGGGTTTAGGAACAGAGACTTATGCCTCACAAGCCTGACGAATATTTCTGAGAGGCTGATAGAAATATAACAACAAAGAAAAGAGTGAATGAACTGCACATTCCCAGACTATAAGAAAGGCTTCGACACAGTGTCACATAGACATCTGTTACTCAAACTTAAGTCGCCGGTCAGTCACTGGTATGGATACACGCGTACCGAGTAGTAGAAGACAGTGTCGAAAGATGAGAATTGGCGCACATCACCAGTGGAGTCCTCCAAGGCTGACTCTAAGGTCCCATGCTGTTCTTGGTATAAATAAGTGACGAATCAAGATGAATATGATAATGGAATACAATACCAACAAGTTTATAAGTAGGCGAAACGTTTCGGAATAAAGAAACCTAAGTGTTACACATGTATCTTACTTATCAAGTTGTCGGTGTTGCATACCATTATCATATTCACACTGTCAGACACTGCAGCACAACGGTATCTTCACACAGAGGACATCTTCGATATCTTTTTTTTGCCTGACCACTAGAGTGAAAAGGGTTGTATTTGAGAGGGACCTACCTAGTAGGTTTGCTACACTGCCTTCAGTGATTACATCCATACTTCTACTAGTGGGCCCCGCCTGTAATGCGTCAAAATTATATGCGCCTTACCTTTGACAATACATATATAAGTCTCCATGCTGTTACTTTAGCTTCACATTGTTCCAGAATATGGAGCAGAACTCTTCTCCAGGCTGAGGGACTGACCACCTCATAACTACATCTTCGAGGGTGATGGACTGATTAAATCGTCTTTACAGCGCTACTGCTTCTGCTGCCTCCTCTACCAGGATGCCAGAATGGGGAGGAGGGGTGCGAGGCACAGTGAAAATAACATTGAAAGTGCTAATGTCCCTTTATATAATCCTTTTCGAGACTTCTTCTATTTGAAAGATAACTTCAGTAAACCCTCAACTTCAAAGAAGACAATATAAGAAGAATATTTTGCCTTCAACATAAATTCATATGACTGAACTCGCAGTGACACGATTGCAAATAAACCATACCACGAGTGGGGTTCGAATCCGCGATCAGAGAGTCTCAAAACTCCAGACCGTCGCGTAAGCCACTGGGCCAGGTAGCTTCAGTATGGTGTAGAAATATACCTAGTTGGATGAATCTTATTGAAGCTAGCTAGCCCAGTGGCTTACGCGACGGTCTGGAGTTTTGAGACACTCTGATCGCGGGTTCTAGCCCCACCCGTGGTATGGTTCATATGACTGAACATTAATAAACTTTTATCTTCAGCTGCACTCTGTTATATTTGTGTTTATAACATAATTCCCAAATGTGACTTAGCTTTTTTTTAATACTTCGTCTCATTTTTCTTTCTGGATGATAAAATATGAGGTGCAAAGGTCAATTACAGTATGTCACACTTCATGTTAACAATTATTGGTAGAATTACACTTCAGTGTTAACAGTTATTGGTAGAATTACACTTCAGTGTTAACAGTTATTGGTAGAATTACACTTCAGTGTTAACAGTTATTGGTATAATTACACTTCAGTGTTAACAGTTATGGTAGAATTACACTTCAGTGTTAACAGTTATGGTAGAATTACCGACAGAATGTTAGGTGAATTGACGCAGATGCAACTAATGTGACATTTATTTGTGGTAACGTTTCGCTCTCCAGGTGTTTTGTCTGAAAAAAAACCGAAACGTTGTCACAGTTAAATGTCACATTAGTTGCATCTGTGTTAATTTACCTGGTTATTGGAAGTTATCATTATTTTGGAATTAAACTGAGTGATTTCTGGAAGAGGTTCACTGATGTTGATTTCAGTTCATGAGATTAATGCTAATTAATGTTACTAATATGTGGGTTATGTTAGTTACTGAGTTACAAGGAGTGGCACTCATGACACTTGTGACCATCTAATATGACCCACTTATGTAGAGAGGTTAACCACTACTGTACTAGTGGAAGGTAACGAGTGCTCTCTCTCTCTCTCTCTCTCTCTCTCTCTCTCTCTCTCTCTCTCTCTCCCCCTATACTTACATATATAATTGCATCGATGACGTTACCAGCGTTGACCATAATTGTAGCTAAGCTATAACATAAGAACATAAGAAAGGAGGAACACTGCAGCAGGCCTGTTGGCCCATACTAGGCAGGTCCTTCACAATCCATCCCACTAACAGAATATTTGCTCAACCCAATTTTCAATGCTACCCAAGAAATAAGCTTTGACAATTCTACCCACTCATGCGCGAGTCCCACTCAAATCCAACCCCTCTCACTCATGAATTTATCCAACCTAAATTTGAAACTACCCAAGGTCCTAGCTTCAATAACCCTACTAGGCAGACTGTTCCACTCATCAACTACCCTATTTCCAAACCAATACTTTCCTATATCCTTTCTAAATCTAAACTTATCTAACTTGAATCCATTATTGCGGGTTCTCTCTTGGAGAGATATCCTCAAGACCTTATTTATATCCCCTTTGTTAATACCCATTTTTCACTTGTATACCTCGATCATGTCTCCCCTCATTCTATGTCTTACAAGTGAATGTAATTTTAGGGTCTTCAATCTTTCTTCGTAAGGAAGATTTCTAATGCTATGTATTAATTTAGTCATTCTACGCTGAATGTTTTCTAACGAATTTATGTCCATTCTGTAATATGGAGACCAGAACTGAGCTGCGTAATCTAGGTGAGGCCTTACTAATGATGTATAAAGCTGTAATATAACCTCTGGACTTCTGTTGCTAACACTTTTGATATAAATCCCAGTAATCTATTTGCCTTATTACGTACGCTTAGGCATTGCTGTCTTGGTTTAAGGTTGCTGCTTACCATCACCCCAAGTCCTTCTCGCAATCTGTATGGCTAAGTTCTACGTTATTTAACTTATAAGTGCTTGGGTTATGGACACTCCCGAGCTTCAGAACCTTGCATTTATCTACATTGAACTGCATCTGCCACTTTTCTGACCACGAATTAAGTTTGTCTAAATCTTCCTGAAGTTCTATGACATCTATGTTTGAATCAATTATCCTACCTATCTTCGTGTCGTCGGCGAATTTGCTCATATCACTAGTAATTCCCTCATCAAGGTCATTGATATATATTATAAATAACAATGGGCCTAAGACTGATCCCTGTGGAACACCACTTGTTACAAGTCCCCATTCGGATTTAACCCCATTTATGCACACTCTCTGCTTCCTATTGGTGAGCCATGACTCGATCCATGACAGCACTTTTCCCCCAATGCCATGAGCTGCCACTTTCTTTAACAGTCTTTGGTGCGGTACTCATCAAAAGCCTTACTAAAGTCTAAATAAACAATATCGAATTCTTTATCGTGATCAACAGCCTCAAAAGCTTTACTGAAGAAGGTTAATAAATTAGATAGGCAGGAACGGCCCTCGTGAATCCATGCTGGGTATCATTAATCAAATTATGGTTATCTAGATGGCTTCTAATAATATCAGCTATAATTGACTCTAGTAATTTGCCTACAATTGAGGTCAGGCTTATTGGGCGGTAGTTTGACGGTAGTGACTTGTCCCCTGCTTTAAAAATAGGAATTACATTAGCCATCTTCCACATATCAGACACTACACCTGTTTGAAGAGATAAATTAAAAAAGTTAGATATTGGTTCACAGAGTTCCATTTTGCATTCCTTAAGAACCCTTGCAAAAAGCTCATCAGGACCCGGCGATTTATTTTGTTTCAGTCGGTCCAGCTGTTTCATAATCATTTCGCTAGTGACTGTGATATTACATAATTTATCTTCTTCTGGGCCTCTGTAAAAATTAATTACTGGGATATTATTAATGTCTTCCTGTGTGAAAACCGAGAGAAAATAATTATTAAAAATAAAGCACATATCATTCTCCTTGTCAGTAAGATGCCCAAAGTTATTTTTAAGGGGACCTATCTTATCCCTAACTTTTGTTCTATAAACCTGGAAAAAACTTTTTGGGTTAGTTTTTGAATCCCTAGCAACTTTAATTTCATAGTCCCGTTTAGCTTTTCTTATTCCCTTTTTAACGTCCCTCTTAATGTCAGTATACTGATTTATAAGATGACCCTCACCTCTTTTTATGCGCCTATAAATTCCAATAATATCCCGTCCCAGTCACTCTCAGCTATACCTTATGTGACTCATTCCTTGACTGACCTACTGACTGTCTGTATCTGGCGTATGTGACTCACTGTTGCATGCGTGACTGACCTATTGACTGTATCTCTCAAATGTGACTCATTGTTGCTTGTGTGACTTACTGGATCTCTCACATGTGACTTATTGTTCCTTATGTGACTAACTTACCGTCTTTATCAAATATGACGCGTCACTCTTCCTACCCCTCATTTTAACTGGCCTAGTCTCTGTGTTTAACTGATACATTTGGTTGAATTGTCTGACCATCTGTCTTTCTGTTTCGTAATGTCAGACAATAAGTCAGACATACAGTCAGACTTACTGTCTGACAGTATGTCTAATTGCTTGTTTATCCGTCTGATTGTAATGGGCCTCATCACCTGTCTGACTTTCACTGTCTTGCTGACTGTCTCAAGGTTTGTACCGCACCTGAGCGGCAATTTCTGGCTTGGCTGGAAGAGCTTTACTCCCTCAGACATGTAAACAGAAATTCATTTACAACAGACATGTAACCAAAGACTCATTTACAACAGACATAAACAAAGACTCATTTACAACAGACATAAACAAAGACTCATTTATCATTTACAACAGACATAAACAAAGACTCATTTACAACAGACATAAACAAAGACTCATTTACAACAGACATGTAAACAAAGACTCATTTACAACAAGCATGTGAAGAAAGACTAATTTACAACAGTATTTTGTTTTTACAACTTTACTTTCTAAGGAGGGATTTATCAGCTGATGACAAAACTACTTTTTATTGTTCGATTCTACTTTATGTTGCCCTGTTCTACTGTCTGTTGTCCAGTTATAATGTGTTACGCAGAAATTGGGATTACCAGCGGCCTAATGCCTTGTCTATGGGCAAAGGGTAAAAGACAGCAATGCCTAAGCGTACGTAATAAGGCAAATAGATTACTGGGATTTATATCAAGAAGTGTTAGCAACAGAAGTCCAGAGGTTATATTACAGCTTTATACATCATTAGTAAGGCCTCACCTAGATTACGCAGCTCAGTTCTGGTCTCCATATTACAGAATGGACATAAATTCGTTAGAAAACATTCAGCGTAGAATGACTAAATTAATACATAGCATTAGAAATCTTCCTTACGAAGAAAGATTGAAGACCCTAAAATTACATTCACTTGTAAGACGTAGAATGAGGGGAGACATGATCGAGGTATACAAGTGGAAAATGGGTATTAACAAAGGGGATATAAATAAGGTCTTGAGGATATCTCTCCAAGAGAGAACCCGCAATAATGGATTCAAGTTAGATAAGTTTAGATTTAGAAAGGATATAGGAAAGTATTGGTTTGGAAATAGGGTAGTTGATGAGTGGAACAGTCTGCCTAGTAGGGTTATTGAAGCTAGGACCTTGAGTAGTTTCAAATTTAGGTTGGATAAATTCATGAGTGAGAGGGGTTGGATTTGAGTGGGACTCGCGCATGAGTGGGTAGAATTGTCAAAGCTTATTTCTTGGGTAGCTTTGAAAATTGGGTTGAGCAAATATTCTGTTAGTGGGATGGATTGTGAAGGACCTGCCTAGTATGGGCCAACAGGCCTGCTGCAGTGTTCCTCCTTTCTTATGTTCTTATGTTCTTATGTTACACAAATCACCTGTAAAACTAGGCCTCCCAGGTTTATCCCCAAAGAAATAGCTGATATTAAACCATTGTTTAGTGCTCCAATGGGTTGGGGTATCAGAAGGGTCACACAAAAGTTCCTACTTATACAAAAATACATTTATTTACTTAGATTAAAAAATATACATTCCAAACACACCTCTTCACATTTCTCGAATGTCGACTACTAACAGGGGTCATTGAACATAAAGAATATTGACTACTAACAGGGGTCATTGAACATAAAGAATATTGACTACTAACAGGGGTCATCGAACATAAAGAATATCGACTACTAACAGGGGTCATCGAACATAAAGAATGTCGACTACTAACAGGGGTCATCGAACATAAAGAATATTGACTACTCACAATCTATATGTCACTTGTTTACCACTAGTCAAGTAAAGTTTAATACCTAAAATAGGAAATAAAGTAAAGCTCTCTTCATATATACACTGAGACATACACCTCATGTTGTATATAACCTGTGTGAAATAGTGTAAAATAAGTCCTGGGTGTGTATTACGTGTGTTTACACACGCTCGTAATGTTAATGCACCAGTCACCTTGCTAGACAGCTGACGGCGGATGATTGCAGTTTACCTTGTAAATATGTAAATCATTATATAGTGCTGTTTTTAAGTGCATGTGTTAACATTGCATGTTCACACGGGGATTAAGGGTTAATTTGCACTTGTGTGTCTACGTTATATACGACTCGACCGGGATTTAAGTGGCAGGCTGTTAAATGTGTTGCACTCTGGCAGGTTTCACTTTCCCATTCCATATATATATATATATATATATATATATATATATATATATATATATATATATATATATATATATGGCTTTAATGCACTTTCCCTTCAGCCCGAAATCCTTCTCAAGATGGCGTTTCTGGTGACGCCTGAACATTATTATTATTATTATTATTATTAATAGTACAAACTAAGCTTCGATAGTAATACAAAAAAGTATTAATCTGCAAAATTCTCGTAACAAGTTATCGAAATTTTCATTAAATGTTTATTGAAAATAAAAGAAAACGCGAATGTGAAATTAACATCATGTGCTTTTATTTATTATGTTTAATAAAAAAAACTGTTTTACTATTAAAAGTCAATGAGAGAGAATTACACTGAAATATATACCAACACCTATTTATTTTGTAAATGATTTTTAATTGGTAAAATAAATACTGAACACCTATTTCTCTTGTAATTGGTTTTAATTGGTAAAATTATATGATAATGTAGATGTAGTGTTAGTAATGTAGATGTAGTGTCTATTGATGTAGTGTCTATTGATGTAGTGTCTATTGATGTAGTGTTTATTGATGTAGTGTTTATTAATGTAGATGTAGTGTTTATTGATGTAGATGGAATGTGTTTATTAATGTAGATGTAATAATGTGTTTATTAATGTAGATATAATAATGTGTTTATTAATGTAGCAAGATAGGCTGGGTCTGGAGTCACTAGCACAGGTCCAGCAAGGCGAGGTGTGTGTGTGTGTGTGTGTGTGTGTGTGTCGTGCTTTGTTTACACTCTTGAATTTACAAGCAAAAGTTATTATAATTTCAAGAAGTTTACCTTGAGATGGTTTCGGAAGACAGTTTTCCCTCGGCCCGGCCCAGACCACGCCTCCCGGTGGATGACCTGATCAATCAGGCTGTTGGTGCTAGCCGCACGAAGTCCAACATAAACACCACAGCTCGTCTGATCAAAGATTGACTTTAGAAACATGTCCAGTTCTTGCTTAAAGACAGCCAGGGTCTGTTGGTAATCCCGCTTATATATGAGGGGTATAAAGGGATGACATTGAAAAGTCTTGGTCCCTTCACACTTAGTTTTTCCTTATTGCACCCCTGCTTTTCATTGAGGGTATTTCGCACCGTCTGCCATGCCAAGTGGTTAAAAGAGAGACGTGAGCACTTTAATAGGTTACTTTAGGTTACCTGTAGTCTCTTCCGGAGGTCACCGTCCCCGCGTCCCGGTCCCAGACCAGACCTTCTGGTTGCTGACTTGAGCGATCATACTGTTAGTTCCCACCAGGAAGCCTGGTCTGAGATCGTGCCCCGGGGGCGTTGACCCCCGAAACCGTCTTCGGGTAAACTTCAGGTAAACGAATTAGAAAGCGACAACTATTATCAGCGAGGCTCAACCTCATCATTAAGTTGGCAGTGCAGGATGTCAACTGCTCCGCCACCGCCTATGATGGAGTTGTAATCGCTAGGTAACTCATGGTTATTTGTTGGCCTCTTATTGAGTAGGTGCAGTGCAATTGAGGTGGATGGTGGGGGGATAAGAAGATTGGAAGACGGATGTATGTCGGGGAGGATTTTGTTTATATTTAGCAAAATTTGGTACATCAGCAGTGTGATGCTACACTATTCCATATAAAAGTTACACAGTGGGAAGGAAAGCTAGCCATGTTTCCCTGTTACATTACATCACACAAGATGGTGCTCATACAAGGTGTTGAATTCCGCGTGCTTGCACTGGGAGATTTCAAGAGTTTATCAGTCAGTTAAGGAAGCTTCAAAGGTTTCCTACCAGTATAGCTGGAGGTACTATCACTTGAGAATTATTTACTATCTCAGAATAACCTATCCCATGCAGAAGAGAAACAGAATTTTTATGAAGATACCTTCATCATTCCTGAGCTGTGACAAGTGAAATTGTACGTGGGAGACAGAGTAAAGAGAAGGCAAGAGGAATTTAGACAGAAGAGAAATAAGAGTGACATAACTAACTACATATTTATATTAATAGATAACACAGCATAGTTATTACATGCTTAATAATATATACTGGCACTAGCCTTGTGTTTTATATTCTAAAAACGGATAGGAATAATAATTATAATAATCTTTATTTCTACAAGTATATGTACAAGGTATACAGGCCTAGCTGACATTAATGACATACTATATAGAAAGCTCCTTGTTATGCAGAGCATTTCGGGCAAATTAGGTTTTGTCCCCAGGATGCGACCCACACTAGTCGGCTAACACCCAGGTACCTATTTACTATTAGGTGAACAGGGACAGCAGGTGGCTTAAGGAAACACATCGTAATATTATCACTCGTATCGGGGATCGAACCACGGACCTCAATGTGTGAGCTGTCTACCTGAAGGGTATTCCGGGGATCATCGCAACCGCGGCCCGGTCCATGACCAGGCCTCCGGATGGATCAGGGCCTCCTCAACTAAGCTGTTACTGCTGGCCGCAAGTAGTCCAACGTACGAACCACAGCCCGGCTGATCTGGCACTGACTTTAGGTATCTGTCCAGCTCCCTCTTCAATGCAGCCAGGGGTCTATTCGTAATTTCCCTTATGGCTGGTGGGAGGCTGTTGAACAGTCTTGGGCCCCGGACACTTATTGTGTTTTCTTTTAGTGTACTAATGGCGTCCCTACTTTTCATTGGGGATATATTGCACCGCCTGTCAAGTCTTTTGCTTTCACAGGGAGTGATTTATGTGTGCAGATTAGGGACCAGTCCCTCTAGGATTTTCCAGGTGTAGATTATGATGCATCTCTCTCGCCTGCGTTCCAGTGAGTACAAGTTAAGTGCATCCAAGCGTTCCCAGTAGTTATGGTGTGTGATGGAACTTATATGTGCAGTAAAGATTTCCTACCAGTATAGCTGGATCTAGATCATGCTATTTCACCTGCCTTGAATGGAGATGTTAATGTATAGCAGTATTCCAGCCTAGAGAGAACAAATGGTTTAAAAAGGATCATTGGCTTGGCATCTCTTGTTTTGAACGTTCTCATTATCCAGCCTATCATTTTCCTCGCAGATGTGATAGTGGCACTGTTGTGATCCTCGAAGGTGAGATCCTTAGATATTACCACTCCCAGGTCCCTCACATTACTTTTCCGTTCTGTTGTGTGATCAGTCCTAGCTATTATTTCCTCCAGTTTTCCATAACGGAGTAGTTGGAATTTGTCTTCATTGAACATCATATTGTTTTCCGTTGCCCATTAGAAAACTTGGTTTATATTTTCTTGGAGATTTACGGGCCACTATGTGATGAATACGTACGCTCATAGACGAGTATGTGAGTATATATAACTACACATTCATGTCAACACACCCATACTGCACACAGTACTACCCTCACATGTGTAGTGGTAGATATTTCTGATGTGTGCTTGAGCATGGCAGTATGTCCAGCATGTTAGGCTGGAGTGGTAGCTGTCCTATTGTTAACGTTAACATGGAAGTGGTGTGATATACGAAGTGGTGGTGGGTGGGCGACAAGGTAGGTAAGAGGGTGGCAGGGCGGGTGGGTGGCTGGGCAGTAATCTGGGACAGGAGTGCTGGCAACGACACCAACACCACAATGTATTGACATCTTTCACGACCCCCAACATGGAGGGAGTGAGGGGCGGCGGGAGTTAGAAGGGGGGATGGATTGAGCGAGGAGTGTGGGTAGGAGGGAGGAAGGGAGAGTGGAAAGGAGGGAGGAAGTAGACTGGGAAGGAGAGAGGGGAGGGTATCACTGTTGCTGCAGAAACTGAGTCTTGAAGATGATAGTAGTGGAGAAACTCACAGCTGTGTGGAACATGAGACAAGTTGTCCTGACGAACCTACCCTAACCTAAGTTGGCTGGAATCCTACTGCCAGCAACCCAGCCACCACCAGCAACCCACCCACCACCCACCACCAGCAACCCATCCACCACCCACCACCAGCAACCCACCCACCACCCACCACCAGCAACCCAGCCACCACCCACCACCAGCAACCCAGCCACCACCCACCACCAGCAACCCAGCCACCACCCACCCAGTCATCACCCACCACCAGCAACCCATCCACCACCCACCACCAGCAACCCATCCACCACCCACCACCAGCAACCCATCCACCACCCCATCACCAGCAACCCAGCCACCACCCCACCACCAGCAACCCATCCAGCACCTCACCACCAGCAACCCAGCCACCACCAGCAACCCAGCCACCACCCAACCACCAGCCACCACCAGCAACCCATCCACCACCCACCACCAGCAACCCAGCCACCACCCACCACCAGCAACCCAGCCACCAGCCACCACCAGCAACCCAGCCACCACCCACCACCAGCAACCCATCCACCACCCACCACCAGCAACCCAGCCACCACCCACCACCAGCAACCCACCCACCACCAGCAACCCATCCACCACCCCACCACCAGCAACCCATCCACCACCCCACCACCAGCAACCCATCCACCACACCAGCAACTCATCCACCACCCCACCACCAGCAACCCAGCCACCACCCCACCACCAGCATCCCATCCACCATCCACCACCAGCAACCCATCCACCACACCAGCAACTCATCCACCACCCACCACCAGCAACACATCCACCACCCACCACCAGCAACCCATCCACCACCCCACCACCAGCAACCCATCCACCACACCAGCAACCCAGCCACCACCCCACCACCAGCAACCCAGCCACCCCCTACCACCAGCAACCTATCCACCACCCACCACCAGCAACCCATCCACCACCCCTCCACCAGCAACCCAGCCACCACCCCACCACCACCAGCAACCCAGCCACCACCCCACCACCAGCAACCCAGCCACCCCCCACCACCAGCAACCTTTCCACCACACACCACCAGCAACCCATCCACCACCCCACCACCACCAGCAACCCATCCACCACCAGCAACCCGTCTACCACCCACCACCAGTAACCCATCCACCACCCCACCACCAGCAACCCATCCACCACCCCACCACCAGCAACCCAGCCACCACCCACCACCCCAGCCACCACCCACCACCAGCAACCCAGCCACCACCCCACCACCAGCAACCCAGCCACCACCCACCACCAGCAACCCACCCACCACCAGCAACCCAGCCACCACCCATCCAGCCATCACCCACCACCAGCAACCCATCCACCACCCACCACCAGCAACCCATCCACCACCCACCACCAGCAACCCATCCACCACCCACCAACAGCAACCCATCCACCACCCCATCACCAGCAACCCAGCCACCACCCCACCACCAGCAACCCATCCAGCACCTCACCACCAGCAACCCAGCCACCACCAACCACCAGCCACCACCAGTAACCCATCCACCACCCACCACCAGCAACCCAGCCACCACCCACCACCAGCAACCCAGCCACTACCCACCACCAGCAACCCACCCACCACCAGCAACCCATCCACCACCCACCACCAGCAACCCAGCCACCACCCACCACCAGCAACCCATCCACCACCTACCACCAGCAACCCACCCACCACCCACCACCCACCACCAGCAACCCATCCACCATCCACCACCAGCAACCCACCCACCACCCACCACCAGCAACCGTCCACCACCCCACCACCAGCAACCCATCCACCACCCCACCACCAGCAACCCATCCACCACACCAGCAACTCATCCACCACCCCACCACCAGCAACCCAGCCACCACCCCACCACCAGCATCCCATCCACCACCCCACCACCAGCAACCCATCCACCACCCACCACCAGCAACCCATCCACCACCCCACCACCAGCAACTCATCCACCACACCAGCAACTCATCCACCACCCCACCACCAGCAACCCAGCCACCACCCCACCACCAGCAACCCAGCCACCCCTACCACCAGCAACCCATCCACCACCCACCACCAGCAACCCATCCACCACCCCTCCACCAGCAACCCAGTTACCACCCGACCACCACCAACACCCCAGCCACCACCCCACCACCAGCAACCCAGCCACCCCCACCACCAGCAACCCTTCCACCACCCACCACCAGCAACCCATCCACCACCCCACCACCACCAGCAACCCATCCACCACCCCACCACCACCAGCAACCCATCCACCACCAGCAACCCGTCTACCACCCACCACCAGTAACCCATCCACCACCCCACCACCAGCAACCCATCCACTACCCCACCACCAGCAACCCATCCACCACCTTACCTCTCGCAACCCAGCCACCACTCACCACCAGCATCCCAGCCACCACCCACCACCAGCAACCCAGCCACCACCCCACCACCAGCAACCCAGCCACCACCCCACCACCAGCAACCCAGCCACCACCCCACCACCAGCAACCCAGCCACCACCAGCAACCCATCAACCACCAGCAACCCAGCCACCATCCACTACCAGCAACCTATCCACCACCAGCAACCCAGCCACCATCCACCACCAGCAACCCATCAACCACCAGCAACCCAGCTACCATCCACAACCAGCAACCCAGCTACCATCCACCACCAGCAACCCAGCCACCATCCACCACCAGCAACCCAGCCACCATCCACCACCAGCAACCCATCCACCACCAGCAACCCAGCCACCATCCACCACCAGCAACCTATCCACCACCAGCAACCTATCCACCACCAGCAACCTATCCACCACCAGCAACCTATCCACCACCCGTTAACCACCAGGCTATGCTTATTCGTCTACATATTAATGAATATGGAGATAGTATAATAACCTATGCGACATGTCATGACATCTTATTAATGAAAATAAGATACTGTAGACGTAACCACTAAGTAAATATTCTAAATTTGCATGCAGCGATAAGTCCATTGTAGATATAAATCCAGATGTTCTCCTGTTAACTCTTTCTGGACATAGTTTCTGGACTTTTTGTGTATCCAGATGCTCTTGGGCTATCGTCCACAGGATGGATATGGAGTGCACAATAAACTAGCCACTTCGGCGGCAAAAATCTAAAAAAAAAAAAAATTCATTTGAATTGTGATGTCTTCGCGAGTAGTTGTAGCCTTTAATGGCATAACAATGGATCACGTCATCGAAGCCTGCCCAAGAGCTGTAGTTCAGCACCCGTCAGTCCACCCAGTTGCACACACACAACCCCCCCCCCAAAAAAAAAAAAAACACCACTTGCCAGAACAAGTGTCTATCGACAAGTGCCTTTGTCAACTAGTAACTATGCACACGCGCGCACACACGCGCGCGCGCGCACACACACACACACACACACACACACACACACACACACAAACCTAAGATTAGCGTTCCGTTACCTAAACAAGGAATCGTTCAAGACACTGTATACCGTGTACGTCAGGCCCATACTAAAATATGCAGCACCAGTCTGGAACCCACACCTGGTCAAGCACGTAAAGAAACTAGTGAAAGTGCAAAGGTTTGCGACAAGGTTAGTTCCACAACTCAGGGGTCTGTCCTATGAAGAAAGGTTGAGGGAAATAGGACTAACAACACTGGAGGAAAGAAGGGTCAGAGGAGACATGATAACGACATACAAAATACTGCGGGGAATCGACAAGGTAGACAGTGACAAGATGTTCCAGAGAGGGAACACAGAAACAAGGAGACACAACTGGAAGCTGAAGACTCAGATGAGTCAAAGGGATGTTAGGAAGCATTTCTTCAGCCACAGAGTAGTCAGGAAGTGGAATAGTCTAGAGAAAGATATAGTGGAGGCAGGAACCATACATAGTTTTAAGACGAGGTATGATAAAGCTCATGGAGCAGTGAGAGCAGAGACCCAGTAGCGGGCAGCGAAGAGGCGGGGCCAGGAGCTGAGTCTCGACCCCTGCAACCACAATTAGGTGAGTACAATTAGGTGAGTACACACACACACACACACACAGCCACATCAGAAGGAAAACAACAGTCAAGAACCAGGTAATCAGGATGAGGAAGGAAGGTGGGGAGTTCACAAGAAACGACCAAGAGGTATGTGAGGAGCTCAACATGAGATTTAAAGAAGTATTTACAGAGGAGACAGGAAGGACTCCAGGAATTCAGAATAGGGAGGTATACCAACAAGTGCTGGATGAAATACACACAACCGAGGAGGAGGTGAAGAAGCTGCTATGTGAACTCGATACCTCAAAAGCGGTGGGACCTGACAACATTTCTCCATGGGTCCTTAGAGAGGGAGCAGAGATGTTGTGTGTGCCACTAACAAAAATCTTCAACACATCCATTGAAACTGGGCAACTACCTGAGGTGTGGAAGATGGCAAATGTAGTCCCAATTTTTAAGAAAGGAGACAGACACGAGGCATTAAACTACAGACCTGTGTCACTGACGTGTATAGTATGCAAAGTCATGGAGAAGATCATCAGGAGGAGAGTGGTGGAGCACCTAGAAAGACACAAGCTTATAAACGACAACCAGCACGGTTTCAGGGAAGGAAAATCCTGTGTCACAAACCTACTGGAGTTTTATGACAAGGTAACAGAAGTAAGACACGAGAGAGAGTGATGGATAGACTGCATTTTCTTGGACTGCAAGAAGGCGTTCGACACAGTTCCTCACAAGAGGTTAATGCAAAAGCTAGAGGATCAGGCACACGTAACAGGAAAGGCACTGTAATGGATCAGAGAATATCTGACAGGGAGGCAACAACGAGTCATTGTACGTGACGAGGTGTCAGAGTGGGCACCTGTGACGAGTGGGGTTCCACAAGGGTCAGTCCTAGGACCTGTACTGTTTTTGGTATATGTGAATGACATAACGGAAGGGATAGACTCAGAAGTGTCCCTGTTTGCAGATGATGTGAAGTTAATGAGAAGAATTAAATCAGTCGAGGATCAGGCAGGACTACAAAGAGACCTGGACAGGCTACAAGCCTGGTCCAGTAACTGGCTCCTTGAATTTAACCCTGCCAAATGTAAAGTCATGAAGATCGGGGAAGGGCAAAGAAGACCGCAAACAGAGTATAGTCTAGGTGGCCAAAGACTGCAAACCTCACTCAAGGAAAAAGATCTTGGGGTGAGTATAATACCGAGCACATCTCCTGAGGCACACATCAATCAGATAGCTGTGTGTTGTGGGGTTCTTTGCATAGATTTGGTAATATTAACAGACGATGAGCTTGGTTTGGTAGCGTTTAATGAGGCGTTGGAAAATATGGGAGCTGAGAGCCTATGCCTGTGTCCGCCTAGTATGCCTACTCGGATGGTACTGACTACTAGGGCTGCCCGGCACTGGGGCATTCAAAAGGCAGGCCTATCATTGGCTAACACAAGTCACATGGTAATCACGTGAACAGCTATGGCGCAGCCGTTAGAAGTACGAACCGTACAACTGCTGCAGCATACGGGCGGCTGGCAAACCTAAGAATAGCGTTCCAATACCTCACTAAGGAATCATTCAAGACTCTGTACACCATATACGTCAGGCCCATACTGGAGTATGCAGCACCAGTTTGGAACCCACACCTGGTCAAGCACGTCAAGAAATTAGAGAAAGTGCAAAGGTTTGCAACAAGACAAGTCCCAGAGCTAAGGGGATTGTCCTACGAAGAAAGGTTAAGGGAAATCGGCCTGACGACACAAGAGGACAGGAGGGTTAGGGGAGACATGATAACGACATATAAAATACTGCGAGGATTAAATAAGGTGGACAGAGACAAGATGTTCCAGAGAGGGGACACAGAAACAAGGGGTCACAATTGGAAGTTGAAGACTCCTATGAGTCAAAGGGATGTTAGGAAGTATTTCTTCAGTCATAGAGTTGTCAGGAAGTGGAATAGCCTAGAAAGCGACGTAGTGGAGGCAGGAACCATACATAGTTTTAAGACGAGGTTTGATAAAGCTCATGGAGCAGGGAGAGAGAGGACCTAGTAGCAATCAGTGAAGAGGCGGGGCCAGGAGCTATGACTCGACCCCTGCAACCACAAATAGGTGAGTACACACACACACACACACACACACACACACACGCCTCGATGGCATGGTGGCTAAAGCTCTCGCTTCACGCACGGAGGGCCCGGGTTCAATTCCCGGCAGGGCCGAAACATTTCGAAGTGTTTCCTTACACACACACACACACACACACACACACACATATATATATATATATAAAAATATATATATATATATATATATATAACAACAGGCCTAGTGTCTAATCGACATGTGCCTAGGACAAAATGGTAACTAGCTAACACACACACACACACATATATACAACAGGCCTAGTGTCTAATCGACATGTGCCTAGGACAAAATGGTAACTAGCTAACACACACACACACACACACACACACACATATATATATATATATACAACAGGCCTAGTGTCTAATTGACATGTGCCTAGGACAAAATGGTAACTAGCTAACACACACACACATCAGTAAATTATTTTACAACAATTTTTAAATGAGAATAATAATTAAATGTTTGAGGTTGTATCTCAATGCATTTCCTCAATTTTATTTGTTCGTCTTGCTTGTAGATGCTGGAGTAATATGAGCCAGAGTGATACACGTCACATTGAACGTGGCAGCAATATCAAGTAGTGTGATGATCGTAACAGTAAACGTGGCACTCACAACCACACATATTTCTGGAGTAGCTGAAAGCCAGAAAGATTGGCAAGTAGTGATATTAATGTTTCACTTCTTGGGAGTCATTGGTTACCTTTGATATACCTTTGATGACTTCCTAGAGTCTTCTACTCCCGGAGCATGGGCAGGCTGGCCTGGTGTTAGCCTAATCAACCAGGCTGTTATTGCTGGTGGCCCACTGCCCTACATATCCATCACATTGCTCATCACAGCTACATATATTACTGACAACAAAAAACACCATAACAAATAATATAACATCATTCATATTTACAAACAAATCACAAACCAAGTAAAAACAAAATATAGGAGTCATCCAGCTACCTGGAAGCTGCTCAGGGAGTCAGCGCCCCCACGGCCTGGTCCATGACCAGGCCTCACGGGGGATCAGGGTTTGATCAACCAGGCTGTTACTGATGGCCACACGCAGTTCAACCTACGATCCACAGCCCGGCTGATCAGGTACTGATTTGAGGAATCTATCCACTTTCCTCTTGAAGACGGCCAGGGGTCTATTGATAATCCCCCTTATGTATTATGTGAGGCTGTTGAACAGTCTTGGGCCCCTCACACAAAGTTTTTCTCTCAGTATACTTAGGGCACTCCTGCTTTTCATTGAGTTATGTTGCACCATCTGCTGGGTCTTTTGCTTTTGTAGAGAGTGGTTTGTGTGTGCCGATTTGGGACCATTCCCTCTAGGATTTTCCAGGTGTAACTTATGATGCATCTTTCTGGCTCGTGTTCCTAGGAATACAGGTCAAGGGACTTTAAACGGTCCCAGTAATCAGGGTGCTTGTCCGAACTTATACGTGCAGCGAAAGTTCTCTGTACATTCTCTAGATCTTCAGTTTATTCTGCCTTGAGAGGGGCTGTTAGTGTGTTGCAGTATTCCAGTGTGGAGAGAACAAGTGACTTAAAGAGGATCATCATTGGCCTGGCATCCCTTGTTTTGAGGATTCTCATTATCCAACCTATCATTTTCCTCGCTTTGAACTAAGATTACAAAATAAATACATATAACATTAGAACTGGACAAGAATCTAATGCTCTGTTTATTCACGTGAGAGATTTTAACCACCTAATTCATTTTCAAAAGGGAGAAAGTTGTATCAAGGAGGTCCATGGTTGAGAAAAATATAATCGAATCAAGTTTCATCAAAATAGTATTGATTTTAATATATTAGTTCAGAGTTATATAAATTAGATTTATTTATAGTAGAATTTGTGAGGAATATATATAATATATATCTTGAAAGTACTTGAGGTCCTTGTCCCATATCTGCACACTCCCATAACAACTAGTGGAGCGAGAGATATGGGAGGAAGTACAAAATAAACCCAGTGAAAAGCAGAAGTGCTGTGAGCGCACTAAGAGAACACTGTATAAACATCCGTGGCCCCAGACTATTCAACATCTCACCAGAAGATATCAGAAACATTGCTGGGACTAGTAAAAGTCTTCATATGTATATATATATATATATATATATTTATATATATATATATATATATTTATATATATATATATATATATATATATATATATATATATATATATATATATATATATGAATATGAAGACTTTTACTGTCCCAACAATGTTCTGATATCTTTCTGGTGAGATATTGAAAATAAATATATATATATATATATATATATATATATATATATATATATATATATATATATATATTTTTGACCACGAACAATTGGTATTTTTTTTTTTTTTTTTTAAAACACCAATGAAAGGCCTGCATAACAACCGAAACCAAAACCAACCCCCTCACCCGATCACGAAACCCCCTTACCCTACACCTCCCCACCAACCTCACTCACACCTCATACACCCTGAAACTAAACCCTCACCCTTCACCCACTCATCTTCAACACCCCCACTTTAAAACAACAAACTCCTCACCCCCAAACCCCTCCCCCCCTCAACCACACCAAAACCTGTTATCTTGGAACAAGCCCTAAACACCCCCCCTCTCCACTCCTAACAACTGTTGCATTGTCAAAACCCTATATGCAGCCGGAAATTTAGAAACCCAAACCCTGCCATAAACCTCCCTATTCCTACATTTTGTTCTATAAACCCGGCCAAAGCATGAATTAAAACCTCCTATTTGAACCCCTCATACTCCATAACAAAAACACGAACTCTAACATTATATAAACCAAAGCTCTATGCACTTCCTCCCCACACACCCCAAAGTCCAAACAAAGTGCCTTTAACACTGAAAACCTCCCCCCAATCAATCCCAACACCCCCCAATCCAAACCCTCTGCGCCCCCCCCTCACAAAAATATACCACGTGAAACTTTCCCATTCACCCACACCTATCACAAGACCCATCCCCTGTGACTCCATCTCCGAACAACTGAGCTTTCGCTGCCAGTATCCCATTTAAGAATCTGTAACCTGTTTCTCTCACCCTAGGCCTCACCTTCACCTTTTTTAACCAACCCCAAATACTCTTTAATTATACATCGGATACCCTCAACTCCCTTACTATCTTCTCCCTCACACTTGCCCTATCCAATCTGCTTACTCTCCACTCCCTGGATCCCTCAACACAAGTAGTACCCGCTAACCTTCCACCTCCTAAGCTCCCTACCCCCCACCATTTCCTAACCTCACACATTACTGCACCCACCCTTCTACCCCTCAGCTCCCCCTTCATCATAAATTCCTGCTTTACAAACACACTTTTCAACCTTCTCCTCAACGGAATCAAACCCATCCCTCCATTTTTAACATTGTCTCCACCTCCCTACTCAACCAATGCCTTTCATTCCCCCCCAAATAAATCTAAGCACTCCCTTTTGTAGCCTTTTCACATCAGCATCTAATAATGGATAAACCTAGCTCCTAAGCCACAATTTACTAAAAATTCAAACATTAATTACCACCACCCTTTGCAACAGCGTTATGTCCCCAAGCTCCCCAGCCCCTCATTCGCTTCAAAGCTGAATCCACCACTTCCCAATTCTTCTCTCTTGCTACCCTGCCATCACTACAAAACACTATCCCACAGATTTTTAAATCTTCTACACATTGCAACCCTCCCTTAAACCCAATGTTCCCCCACTCCAATTACCTACTTCAATAGGTGTGATTTACTTCTATTAACCCTCATTCCTGTTGCCTGACCAAAAAGCTCCACCCAACCTCTACCCAACTCAAACTCTCCTCTGTCTTTATTAACAACAGCGTAGTGTCATCCTTTAACCTACTATCCCGCCATATCCTTCCCTATGTCCCCTTCTCCCTTCCCCCCATTCTACCCCATAAAAAGGATCTTGGAAATAAGCAAAAAAAGGATCTGTGACAGAGGACATCCCTGTCTCAGTCCCCTTCCCATGTTACCGCCCACCAAACCCTTTTTTGTATCCTCATTAACGCCTCTGCATATAAAGTTCTTACCCTCCTACAATTTCTTCTCCAAAACCTAGCCTTTCTAAGATATCTAACGCACCCCTCTATTCACCCCTATCATAAGCCATCTGAATCCAGCCCAACCTCCCCCTTGATTAACTTCAATAAACTCTTTTATTCTTTGACGTTCCTAAAACTTCTCCCTGGTATCCCAAATTGTCCCTCGTGCAACATATTCCCTAAACCTCTTTTGATTCTATTAGAAAATCTTTGCAAATATCTTATAGTCAGTACAATGGCGCAATGGGCCTATAGTCCTTAAACCCCTTTGGTGTTTTACATTTAGGCACTAACACTCACAACTCCTGTCCAAATGCTTCTCCCATTACTCCTGTCTCCCTCATGTTTGAAGACCTAACTAATACCCCTCTCACCCTGCCAGTATTGCATATACTTCCCCGGTAATCCATCTTACCTGGCGTTTTTCCCCCCTTAACCCTTTTACGCCTCCCAAACTTCCTCTTCCGTTATGTCCCCCTCTATTGCCTTCCTATCATCCTCATTCAACCTTCTATTAATTCCCCTAATAATTGGATACAAGCCCTCTCATCCCTTTCCTCCTCTGCAAACTTCTACCAAACCAACACTCCGCATAACCAGTCATCCCCTCTGTAGTTTGCAACACTCTTCCCACCTCATACCCTCCCATCTCCTCTTCCACCTCTACAGATGTCAGCAACATACCCTTTCTACGCTTCTGAAATTGCCTCAACACCACCGCATACGCCTTATCCCCCTTAACACCTCCTCCATCCCACTTCGACACGTAAAAGCGTGGAAACCTCTCATACTGAATGTCTTTCAGGCCTTCTTACTCCCTCAACACTCTCTGCATGCCTTCCCCTGCTTTCCCCACCATAACTATCCCTCAATAAACCCTCTAAATACCTCTGATAACCATACCTATATCGACATCCTCCTTCCCACCTTCTCAAAGTACTCCTTTATCCCCTTCTTCCCACACTCATTCCACCACCTCCCGCATGTACTACACCCTCCCCCCTCCACAGACCCTCCCACCATCCCTCAAAATCCACCATCCCCTCTACCCTATTAAACATTGCCACATTAAGTTTCCAATAACTCGAGTATACCCTCACAGCCCCCTCCCAACCCGCTTGCATCAACACACCCTTGTGATCTGAAAAACCTACATCCAAACATTCCACTTTCTCACCCCTACCGCTCTCGAAACATAAATCCTATCCAATCTAGCCGCATGATTGCCCCTAAAAAAGTGAATTCTACAGGCTCGCCGTCCTCCCACCGCATCGATAACCCCCACGCATCCAAAACTTCCGTAAGATCCTCAAAACACTACCTGTTCCTCTCGGCTCCACGTCCCTTACCCTAATACCTGTTCCAGTCTCCACCAATGATGACCACCTGCGGCAGACCCCTGAAAGCATAAATTAATTCATCCCTCACGATTGTTCCTTGACCCTATTATTTGAAATTGCCGGCATATACACTCCAATAAAACAAACCTGGACCTCACCCCATAGACCATCAACCTCACCACTCCCCCCCCTCCCTCTTCCCATGACTGCAATACAAATGGGCACGTGTCCCTAATACCCACAACCACACCCCTTGAACAACTCAGAACCTCCCACAAAACACTGATATCCTTTCAACTTTAAATCCCACCACACCTATAATTGTGCTCTTGAAAAAAACTACATCTACCCTGTACCTAATCAATGTCACTTCTACCCACTTTCGCTTGGCCTCATTTTTAAGGCCATTCACGTTCATACTTAAACACCGGAAGGTAATGGTTGAGGTTTCCCTTTTGGTTTCGGTTGTTTTCTCTCCAAAGTTATACCTGTGACCCCTCCTCTCCCACCCTTCCTGTCACCTCCCATCCCCCCTTTACCCTTATCACCCCCACTACCTCTAGCTCTTGTCTGTTGTCCAACTACAACTTCAGACCAAATTTTCTTACCAGGTCTCTGTGCTGGTGTGAGGACATCATTACCAGCCTCCTCACCAGTTCTCTTCCTAGAATCTCCCTGTCTCTCTGGTCCTCATTTACCTGCTCATTGTGCACCTCCACCTCCACCTGTATGACATCCAACACAACTTTACCACACCCCTCTCCTGCTGCCTCACCTCCACCCACCTGTTCCTGGTTCTGCTCCAGAACCCCAATGCCACACACCTCACTGGTTGACCCCTCAATGTCAGCTCTTCACCTTCAAGAATCTCATTGAGATCCCTCAAAATCTCAGCCTCCTGACCAGTTATACCTTCCTCTTCCGTGTCTGGCCCAGTCTTTTCCCCTTCTGACACCTCCTCCTCCATGCTCCTCCCACTCATCCTTTGTTCCTCCATCTCCGCTCTGTCCACCTCCACACTCCATGATGTCTTCTCTTCTCCCTGCATCGCCGCACACTCCATGCCTCCTTCTGTTCCATCCTTCGTTACATTCCTTGCTTCGATTCTCTGTCTCTGCTCTGCTCCACCTCGACGCCAATCCTCTCTCCTTTGGCACACTCAGCAGCCAAGTGACCCGGCTTTCCACCAGTCGACATGTCCTCACCTGCCCTGGGTATGTGCGTACACCTGTGTGCGAAAATTCTCCATAAGTACATAAGAGGAATAGGTTTCCCAAGGAAATTTTGATGGAATATGTTCCCTCTAAAGCGCCAGCATATAGCCCCTGCGCCCAGCGTCCTATGTTTACAGCATGTATTATGCCATAACTCTTAAATACATCTTTAATATCCTGTTGTCCGGATTCAAAGGGCACATTATGCACCTTAATCCACTTAAAAGTGGCAGAAACATCTTTCAAACATACCTCTAGGCCTTGATGTACCACTAACTTTTTCTCCTGGTATGCATCGACGACTCGTTGATAAGCTGCAGTGCAAGCTAATTTGATGAAGATCCTCCTTGATCTGTTTAATGATATGCCATAAATCTCCTCCTGCGATAATCCAAAAGTGTCTCGTATTATTGCAGGCAGTAGAACCTCTGCATCAGACGGATATATGGCACCCTGGACCAAGTCAACACAGACCGTGTTCACTCTCCTCCTGTAACCGACGTCCATCGTTTGAAAATGACGCTGCCTCCAGCTGCCACCAGGGAGCACCACCAGCACACCCGCACACAACCAAGGCTGGGCGTGGAATGTCAATAACAGCACTGCGACTAGCCAAGGATTCGAACCCATGCTGCTTTGGCCCGCCTCATGGTGAGCGAAAACCCATGACGCTCTAACCCACGGTTAGAGCGTCATGGGTTTTCGCTCACCTTGAGGCGGGCCAAAGCAGCACGGGTTCGAATCCTTTGCTAGTCGCAATGTTGTTATATATATATATATATATATATGCTGTAATTTTTTTGTGTACAAAGAAGCATATATTTATCTACAAATAAAATAAATGACGCGATGCGTCTGGCTATGAGAAAAAAAGGGCAGCGTTCATTTATGAAGGTTTATCACATGTGTAGTGAGCATGGACTGACCGCTGGACAAACACAATAAATTTTAAGAAAGCAAGTGAAGGCAGCAGAGCTCCAGTCATACACCACTTCAGTAATAACAAACAACAGTATATCAGAATATAGATGGTTTACTACTGTGGTTTAAAGCCTGTCGACTGTACTAGGGTCATCAAGGCTGCATGTAACCTTTACACCACCAGACAAGAATAATTAAACTCTTGGCATATAAGGTAAGAAATACACCTCTCGGTGTATACGTCCTGTGACAGTATAATTCATACTACTAATGTTTTAATAGTAACATCTTTATTTAATAGATGACGGGGTGGGTATTGAGAACTTTCAAAACAAGGGAAATAATGCCGATGGTGACACTATTCAAATCGCTAGTGCTCCCTCACTTAGAATACTGCTCAGTGCTGACGGCCCCGTTCAGGGCAGGAGAAATAGCAGAGCTGGAACAAATCCAGAGATCGTTTACGGCTCACATTGAGCCATTGAAACATCTAAATTATTGGGAACGCCTTCAAGTCTTGAACATGTACTCATTGGAGCGGAGGAGAGAGATACATGATATATATACATGGAAAGTACTTGAGGGCCTGGTCCCAAATCTGCACACTGCCATAACAACATACTGGAGTGAGAGATATGGGAGAAAGTGTAAAATAAACCCAGTGAGGAGCAGGGTGCGGTGGGGACAATACGGGAGCACTGTATTAACATCCGGGGTCCCAGACTATTCAACATCTTACCAGAAGATATCCGAAACACGGCTGGAACCAGTGTAGAAGCCTTCAAGAGGAAACTGGACAAATATCTTCACCAGGTGCCAGATCAACCAGGCTGTGATGGATATGTGGGGCAGCGGGTCTCCAGCAGCAACAGCCTGGTTGACCAGGCAAGCACCAGACGAGCCTGGCCCATGGCCGGGCTCAGAGAGTAGATACTCTCGAAACTCTTCAAAGGTATATCAAAGGTATAATATAACATTTTGCCGCCCTAACCACAAGTTTATTGTGCATTCCATCTCCATCCTGTGGATGCTAACACAAGAACATATGGATAGACAAAGCGCCTAGGAGTTAGGCCCTAAAAGGGTTAACAAGAGTGCATCTGGATTTATATCTGCAATGGAAACTGAGGATAGTTGCTTAATATCTCTATCTTATTTTCATTAATGAGATACTTTCACATATCACATAACTTACTTAAGACGCCATAATAAAAAGAATGTTATTGTAACTGGCAGAGCGTAATCTTAATAAATTGTTTTAAGAGTTGAGAAAGAAAGCGAAATAAATAAAGCAAATGCATATAAGGAGAGGTTAGTGTCAAGCAGTGGCTAGCGCTTAGAATTATTGATCACTCGGGTAGTAGTGATGGTTAGGTGGGCCAGCGAGCTGATAGTACAAACAGCCTAGTTAACCAGGAACTTAACTAGGAAGCCTGGCCGAATTGCAGGGGGTTGAACCCTCGAAACAGGTCACAGGTATTACAAAAAAAATTGTGGAAAAAGACCCAACCTTCATTATTATGGACAACGTTTCTCTCTGTGTAGAGCTTTATCTAGTCATGATATAGCTCTACGAAGGGCGATACGTTGTTTCTAATAAAAGGTTTAGTTGGTTAATTAGACTAAAGGTTGTCACTTGTCTAAAGGTCATTAAGCCTGCATGTCACCGAAGCAACGCCAGTCAAAAATACTAAAGTCCCTAAAATAGTGATCAAAGTTAAAGGTAAACTCTCAGCGTATATACATGTTCACTCGTCGGTGTATATGTCCTGTAAATGAATAAAGGTTTGTTGTATACCAAATGTCTTTTCAGTATAGTGGCTAGCAGTACTAGGCAACTTTCCTAGCGGAAGATTCAACTCGCTTCCCAGAAAATATCGTTCATTTTCATGCAACTGTGTATTTTCTCTTCGTCAGAAGACAAGGTCGTATATACACTGAAAGCTGTATGTTTCCCAGTGCATGCACAGTTGCACACTGAGTGTTTAATCCTTACTTTAGGAGCTAGAGTATAGCTGGCTGGTGGTGTACAGGTTACTTACAGCCTTAAATGAGCCTTGTGTAGTGGATAGGCGTTAAACTTAATGCAGTCTATTAGAAGACATTGTGCAAGTTTTTGTATGTTTATATTTTTTTTTCATAAGGCTTCCTCGTTTCGTTGCTTGAATTCCCTCGAACTGTGTTCCTTAGAATGCAAAAGATACAACATAATTCACACCTGGAAGATTCTGGAGAGACTGGTCCCAAACCAGCATACCGAAATCACTATATGAACACAAGAGGCTTGGCAGACGGTTCACGTTACCTCCGGTGAAAAGCAGAGGAGCGATGAGTACACTGAGAGAGAACTCAGCAAATGCAAAGGGACCACGACTTTTCAATATCATGCATAACGTGCATTACCAACAGTCTCCTGGCTGTCTTCAAGAGGGAACTCCTTTGATATACCTTTGAAAGGTATATCAAAGGAGTTCCGATAAATTTCTCAAAAAAAAAAAACAGCTCTTGATCAGCTGGATTGTGGTGCATACATTGGACTGCGGGCGGTGGGCACCAGTAGCTTGATCGATCAGGCCAGCAACCAGGAGGCGGGGGTGGTGACCTCCGGAAGCAATACAGGTAACCTACAGGTAATCATCAGTGAAACACCAGGACCAAATTCAATCATGAATAGAAGGCTGCGATTTACTGCATTCCGTGTAATTGCTGCGATGAAATTTACGTGACAGAAACGTCTCCGAACATCAACACATACATCAGGGAACACAATACACATGTAGAACACATAACATGGCATTGGTTAATTTTGTAACACAGAGTAGCAGTAAACAGAGCAAAATCGAGGATCAGCGAGGTAGAAAGCTCGGTATCCCAGGGCAGTCCAGGCACCTCTTCTGTTTCTTATCCGCATAGCAGACATAGATAAAAACACCTGCCACACGTTGATAAAATATACCTGGAAAGTACTTGAGCGCCTTATCCCGAATCTACATACTACCATTACAACATACTGGAGTGAGAAGTATGAGAGGAAATGCAAATTAACTCCAGTGAAAAACAGGGGTGCCGTGGGCACGATAAGAGAACACTATATCAACGTCTGTAGCTCCAGACTATTCAACAACTTACCAGAGGATATCGGAAACACTGCTGGGACAAGTGAAGAAATCTTCAAGAGGAAACTGGACAAGTATCTTCACCAAGTGCCAAATCAACCAGGCTGTGATGGATATGTAGGCCAACGGGCCGCCAGCAGCAACAGTCTGGTTGATCAGACAAGTACCAGACGAGCCTTGCCCAAAGCCGGGCTCTGAGAATGAAAAAACTCCAAACTCATCAAAGGAAATGGTATATCAAATGTATCGGTCAGTAGACCTTCAGTGATCCTCCTCTTTTATTTTTCACATATCTTCTGGCTTAGGCTGACAGATTATAGGACTTCAAGTATGAGGAGGACCATTACTGGGAAACACAGCTAGTTCCTGCTCCCACTGTGTAACTTATTTAGAACAGGGTAACATCACGCAGCTGATATATCCAATCTCGATCAAAAAAATTGTTGGGTCATGTGTGCAGCAAACAAACTTAGCGGTGCTGGACTCTGGTCGGAGTGAGAGCCAAGGGAGCACTTCTTTTATACCCAACACGCACCCTGACCCGCTATGTTCACCTCACACCTTGCTCGCTGACAGAGACTCTTAAACCAACGCTCGTGTTTGTGAATGCTGTTTGCAACAACAAGAACGTTTTTGCAATTAGCTGTTTGTGAGTGAAGCTTTAATTGAAAGAGAGAGAGAGAATTAATTAATGAATAAACAATTAAAACAAACAATACCGTGGTTGGAACAGTTCAGAAGTAACCTATAAATTGCAGATAGATTTTTTAGACAATATTCTGATCGTTCTGTACAGTTATCGAGCAGCACCGCACGCTTGGGCATGTGTTGGTCCGTTGGACGAAAATTTTATCTATTGTCTTATTAAACGTTGAGAAAAACATAGCTCTTTAATCAAGGGTACCTTTACTTTATATACACCTCTTACGTGTTTGGGCAGCTTAATTTCTGATACCCAGTATCGATACGACAACTGTAGCGTGATGACTGACCGAGTCATCACCCGATAACTTCGTTCACTCTGTAGGTGCTTCTGCTAACAGCCTATTAGCACTCTTCGCCTGAGAAAAATTCACGCCACTGAACTGTTTCCTGAAGAGTAAACTGCCACTGAGCTCCTGACCACCAGTGTTATTACCGCCTCTCCTGTCTACATTGTGAATAGAAACTAGGCCTACTAATATGGAGTCTACCTGGAGGTTGTTTTGGGGGTCAACGCCCCCGCGGCCCGGTCCTCGACAAGGCCTCCCGGTGGATTAGGGTCTGATCAACTAGGCTGTACCTACTGGCCGCACGCTGATCGGGCGATTCAGTGCTCTTACGTCCAAATGCTCTCTGTTTCCAGTAATAATAATAAATACAAGAAAGTGGAGAAAATAGCGTATTACCGACAAATATTAAGACTGATATACGTAGCAGAACTTATTGGGACATTTCATTCACTGTAAAGCTTCATCATGACTTGATAAAGGTCTGCACAGAGCGAAACATTGTCCTAATAGAAGCTTATTCTGCAAAGTGTCTTAATGTGAAAGTTTAAGAGAAACTACTTAGGACTGCGGGAATATGTAAAGGCGGATAATGTTAAAAGTTTCTGAGAGCGTTGTGCGTGAGAAAGATTCTCTCTCTCTCTCTCTTACACAGGGTTTTACAAAGGTTAGGTTTAGAGTTCTTTATTTACAAGCTAAGAGATGTTACTTACATCAGCTCTCTTACACAGGGTTTTACAAGGTTAGGCTTAAAGTTTTTAACTTTGTTTACTAGCTAAGAGATGTTACCTATATCAGCTCTCTCTCTGGCCACAGGTACGAGGAGGGCATGACAGGGAAAAAGTGAATGGACAGAAGTCAGCAGATGTGAGAAAGTGAGTGCGCCGAGGATTGGAACGAGTAAGAGTGAGCGAATGTGAAAACTGAGAGGAAGTGCTTAACGGTACGGCATGGAGGGAGAAACTGAGCAAAATTAAGACTGTAACGGTACGCGAGAGAAAGTTAGCCAGTGAGCAGAAGTAATGGAAAACACACCACCAACACAGTACACGTAGGCATATATTTATTCTTAATTTCAACAGTTAGATACACCCGCAGTGTGCGGCTACACGAGTCTGTATGATTTAGTTACATTGTGGGAACACCCGCAGCGTGGCAACACTATTCTGTATGATTTAGTTGCATTGTGAGAGCACGTGCAGTATGGCAACACTATTCTGTATGATTTTGTTACATTGTGGGAACACCCGCAGTGTGACAATACTATTCCATATGGTTGTTACATTTGTAGGAACCAAAGCTAGTTATGTATATTTTTCAGCACAGGATGGCTATATATACTAAGAGGGAGAGGGACGGTAATAATGGTTGGCGTGGCCTGTCTGTGAACTTAAGACAATAAGAAGTGTTGGATGTGGTTGATGGCCGTTTAGTTGGGGGTGTGTGTGGGTGGACTGGTGGGAGTGCATGGATGGTGGGAGGTTTGTGGGGGGGGGGGGGGAGAAATACTGGTGGAAGTGTAGGCAAGAGCGGGACTTTTTTTGTTTTTTGTTGTTACACTGCTTGGATACCTTGTACCCAACACCTGAATACTTTCATAAAGACTGGAGTTGTCGTACACATTTCACGTATTTTTTTTACTGGCTACGACTCAAAACAAGTTGTTAAACACACGAGTACCTCTTTTTATTGCTGGAGAAGCAGGGGCAGAAAGGGTGTAAGAGTGGGCAGAAAGGGTGTAAGAGTGCACATATGGTTCCTGGGGTTCGAACTCGGGACATGGTAGTGGATGTTGGTAGATTGGGGAGGGGGGAATTTAGGTAAGTCAATCACAGGTAAAAGTATATACAGATTACTTGTAGGCTGCCTGTGGTCACTCCAGGGGAGGGGGTCACTATCTCTAGATTCTCTACTGACAAGTCCCAGATCAGGCCTTATGGTTGCTGGCTTGATCGATCAGGCTGTTGATACAGGCACGTCTTGCCTCGAGGTTGTCTACCTACCTACCTGGAGGGCATTCCGGGGATCGACGTCCCCGCGGCCCGGTCTATGACCAGGCCTCCCGGTGGATCAGGGCCTGATCAACGAGTCTGTTACTGCTGGCTGCACGTAGTCCAGCGTACGAACCACAGCCCGGCTGATCAGGCACTGACTTTAGGTATCTGTCCAGCTCCCTCTTGAAGACAACCAGAGGCCTACTGGTAATGCCCCTTATGGCTGGTGGGAGGCTCTTGAACAGTCTTGGGCCCCGGACACTTATTGTGTTTTCTCTTAGTGTACCAGTGGCACCCCTACTCTTCACTGGGGGTACGTTGCACCGTCTGCCAAGTCTATTGCTTTCGTATGGCGTGATTTCTGTGTGCAAATTAGGGACCAGTCCCTCCAGAATATTCCAGGTGTAGATTATGATATATCTCTCTCGCCTGCGCTCCAGTGAATATAAGTCTAGTGCTTCCAGGCGTTCCCAGTAGTTATTAGGTTTATTAGGTTTAAAACTAACTAACTGAACGTTGATAATTTATTCTGCAATCTGCCTGTACACTAGTATCAACAATACTTTGATTCCCAAAACAAGGGATAAGTAAATTCCAGTATATATAAATTTAGAAATATAGACTGCAGCTCGGTGTATATAACCCGTTTTGTAGAATAAAACTAAAATCAGTTCTTATAAATACTTTTGATGGTTCATGACTCGAGGAATAGAACCAGAGTCCTGGGTGTTGACTCGCTGGGTGGGGAGGGGCGGGGCAAGACGAGGAAATACATAGATATTTCCACCACCGTTTATCACTGCTGCTGACCAGTGGATGAGTGAAAATCCACTCTTTGTGATGGAGGGAGGGACGGTAACATGAGGGGGGTCGAGCCCTGGGGATTAAGAGCAGTGCGGTGTTGACAAACATATATTAGGTGTAAAACTGGCCGAGTGCTGTGCTTGCTTTTTCTTTCCTTTATTGTGGTAGAGAGGAGGTACGGTGGCCGTGGTAGCCAGCCACGCCAACACCACACACCGCCCTATATAAACCCACACTGGCCTCCCCTGCCTTCCTCGCATACTCCTCTTTCACTCACATCTACTGCATATCCTTTTGTGTTTTAGTGTGTAAAGCTTCTCGATTTTTTTAGCACTTGATTCGGTTGTTATACATAATATATAAAATCCTAATAAAAGTTTTAAATTATGTACGAGGCCTAAAACAAATTTACTGCCCATTATTATACCACGTCGAAAAGCTTGAAGTTGTCATTGTAGAGTTTATATAAAGACGTTTAGTTGATTATAATGGTGGTGTAAGACTGTTATACATAATGCATAAAGGTTTTATATACTACTAGGTTGCCGCATGAAGTGGCTTATTATGTGGTTGATTAATATTTGGACGATGATAAGGTCCGTATTTTTAACTAAAAATATTAATAAACCTTTCTGCCGCCTTCTTGATTAATTGGGTCAAGCGTGAGGGTGAACTGTAGGTTCCCCATGGCTTGCAACATCCACCATTAGTGTCGCCTCTGCCTTGGTCATCACATTGTTCTCCCGCAGTCATGGAGGGTTGAGGGTATCACCTGCCGAGGTCATTAAGACGGCACACACACACTTCCAATTTGGCTTAACGCGGGTACGGTAATGGGTAGTCGGGTCATTTCCAGAGTCTTTAGATGCCCGCCATCCCCAGTAGTGTCGTTTCAGGTGCATTATTTTCCTTGGAACTACAGCTACTTGCCTCTTACCTCTTTCTTTTATGGTCCAAATGTATATTACGAAATGGCATATTGCCACTACGGCTAGAGCCAAGGCTGTGAAACTGAGCTCAGCGCTGTACACAGAGCCTGTGCTACAAGGTATAGTGGGTGATTCTCACATTGTGTTGGCAATTCTGCAATTTTACTTATTTGTGTAAAAGATAATTTATATATGTAATGTAATATGCTCTTGAGTATATAATGCAAATTATTAGATGTATTATAGCACAAGAGTTAAGGGATGTTGAAGACATGTTTGCCCAAGCGAGGCAGGTCTTATACATCCAACCAGACCTTGCTTCAGTGACGTTTAGACCACTAAGTCCACCCTGAAGGCCAGTCGTCAATGTCGTGGCCACAATATTTGCATATCAATAAGACACAGTCATTTCTGGTTTTCGACTTTAATAGATTATCTTAGGTTCATTTGCACATAGTTTAATTTGTGTAATGAACGTGAATGATATATGCTGTTTCTTGCTGTTCAGCTGCCATAAGCCCAACGGGATCACTAAATGCATCAACATATGACAAGGAAACGTGTCAAATAATTTCCCCCTGATTAATGCAGTACCAAGAGCAGTTTTATAGCATTCTGTTCCAGATAGTTTAAAGCAGGCACACCTAGTAAGAGGGGAAAGTTAGAGCTTGAGTGAAGTCATCCGGTTTAGTTACCCGAAACTTGAATAGAATTTATCCAAACTGATGACAACAGGATGAAACTATCCTTGCCAGATCCCATTGCAGCAGCTACGGATACCAGCAAAGATGTCATCAGCACGTACATCACTCTGAAGAGCTATGTACTCAGTCAAGAGAAATTTCAATTCATGCTCCATTCAGTCACGAGGCCAATTACATGAATCATGCTCTCCGTTGGAGAGGCTGTGAAGCATACCAAAGTGTCAATAAGCTCACTTGTCACGGATGTTGTCATTCCTGCAGTGAAACTACTTTAACGCTTCAACATCGATGATCAGTGGATGTACTTAGGCGCCAGGGAACTTTCGCTTTTACCAACTCTCACATTGGCCCGAGCACTGGGTGCAGGCCAGTGTGTTGCTTGGGCATTGTTCCATGCATTAACTTTGTGTGACATGGGGGGGAGGGGCATTCTTTCCAAGTAGGAGGAAAACTGATGAGGTCACATCAGCGTTCTGTACATGGAATACTTTACAAAAGTCCTTAGAAGACTGAAATTACTGGAATGATTTTCTGAGGAATAAGGAAACATTATTAAAGATACTAACCCAGGAGCGTTAATAAGTCAGAATAATTGAAGTAAGTCTTTCGACTTTCTCCTAGAATGTTACTTACATCAGTCGACTAACACCCAAGTAAGTATTTACAGGTGTGACTAGGTTTTCCCACGCATTTCGCCTCATCCGAAATCGAACAGGGTCCTTTAAGTTGTAAATGGAATATATTAACTCAGATTTAGAAAGGATCAGGTGAAAACACTGGGTTTTCATTGAAGTTGTAAATATAAGGAGCAAACTGCCAGGTAGCATAACTGAAGCAAAAAAATTGTTAATCTTTATAAATAGGTTGGGCATTTATGTGAGGGATAATAAGTGTGACTAGAACCTGCCATGCAGGGGCCAGTAGTTTTTGTTATGGTGCTCTTCTGGTCTTATCTACATGTCCTGGTTTATTTTAGTGTCATGGCTAAATTTACTGATCTTGCTATTCACTCATTATTTCTATGATTTATTTCTCTCGTTTCGCCCACCATAAAGATACAATTCCGTTTTCTACACTCGATTATCACCTGCAAACCCTCTAGCGCCTGACTCCGTTATGTAAACGACCTACACCAAATCATCCCTTTCCTCAGGGTCAAATTCACCTATTTAAATATCCCTACTATTGTGGTATTGTGTTTTTTTTTTAGCATTAGACGAGTACCTAGGTTTCAAACTCCAGAGAAATAAAAAAAATCGAAAATTTATGAAAACAAGAATGAAAGTTAGTTTGTTGCAATAGGCTGCTGCCAAAGTTATAAGCCCTATGTTTAATTCAAAGTAAAGATGTGTTGGTTTAATGACACGAGGTCATTACCGGGGTTAAAACGTGTGGTGGGTGTTAAGGGCACGGTGGGTATCGATTAATGTGGAGATGGGGGTTGGCCAGCCCAGGGAGAGCGTCCGTCGCCCTGCTTGATGGGAACCAACACATTGTTGACTCCCCTCACTATCCACTCTTTTATCTTCTTTCTTTTACCCTCTTGTATATATAGAGTGGCGATTTTTTTTTACAGGTCATTATTTTCAGTGTATTCAGTTTTGTTTTAAACTTATTTTTTTTTTTTTTTTTTTGCAAATGAAAAAGGATATCGATTCTAATGTAATGCAATGGGTTCAAGTTGGTAAAATTTAGATTTAGAGAGGACATTGTAAAACTGGTTTAGTAATAGAGTTGTGGGTGAGTGGAACAAACTCCCGAATAACGTCATTAAAGCTGAAATATTGTGTAGTTTTTTAAAAATAGGTTCGAGTCGGGGTTAGACAAATACATGAGTGGGTGTGGGTGGGTGTGACTTGGACCAGTAGATGAGTTGGATCTACCTAGCATGGGTCAGTAGGCCTGCTCCAATGTTCCTTCTTATGTTCTAAATCGATTTAAATATACTGGACAAGTTTATTCTTAGTTTTAAGCTTATCGACTACAAGAAGGTATTTATGGCTGCATAACACTGTATACCACCAGTAAGAAACGTGTGTGTGTGTGTGTGTGTGTGATATATGACGATAATAGTAGATTATATTATAGCAGTAAGTGCAGCCGGCGTCCGGCAGGCAGGATGGAGACAGTGAAGGTCCTCTAGACCGGATGTGATACACACAAGACGCCCCTGGGTTATAACTTTTCCCGACATTATTGATCGCATTAAGCGAGGCCTTGTCAGGACACCACGCACACACGTCACTTCTGCAACAACGGTACAAGGCTGCAAGAGGCAACTATTATTCTCTTAATGACTTTCACCCTCCCTCTCTAAGCTATTTTGTCTAGTTTGTTTTATCTAGGCTTCAAATTTGTTTACTTTCCACCTTATTTAGGTTTTAGTTTTGTCTAGTTCTCTCAAAGCTTCTACAGTGTCTAAGCTTTTAGAGCAGGGATTCCCAGCCATTTACTCTCTAGGCTAAATGTTAAAACCCATTTACTCCCACCCCAAAGTATGACATAACATAAACTCATGACATAAAAGAACAAAAAACGAAGAGAGAAAAACACATTTAATGCCCAGGCATTGTGCAAAATATACTTTGATCAAGGCAGAAAACATACACTACACTCGCATCAATTACAATCATATAATAATGCCAAAAAAAAATCACTGTGAACATTGGTGCTGCATTGTCTTAGTGTTATTTATGCTAGGAGCTGTTGGTGACTACGCTACTTGCATGTTATAAATAATTCTGAAATATTGCTTCATTTTGAGAATGTTATATTTACCCCCATCCTCGGAATCTTTTACCCACCGGTGTGAATTTACCCCTGGTTGAGAATCGCTGTTTTAAAGGATAAATAATAGAAGCATTATGAACAAATCTTGAAAACCGGTTATAGGTGGTTGTATCCTTCTGAATATATCCAACCCTCCTTACTGAGACCCGCCTCATTAACTCTACTAGGGCCAAGTCGTTATGAGAACCATTAGTGGAGGATTCTGAGGAATCTCATCCATGTATTTAAGTTGCATAATGGGAACAAAAGGCAGTTATGTTTCCGTGTTAGGTTCCGTCACAGGATGGATTTTGGGCATGAAACCTGAGATAGGATATTTTGGCCATGCGACCAAGATTCCACTATGGGTTTATTAGCTACGGAAGCTTCAAAGATTTCGTTCTAAAAGTAATGGAATTGCCATCACTTGGGAACTAGCATCTCACAGGGTAGTCTAGTTTATACACAGGAAAAAATATTCTTTTTGATGCTAGAATCTTGAATATGGCAGGGAAGGAGGGAGTTAAGGGGAATTGGCTTAGAGTGACGACACTAATCACCAGACAGGTGCCCGGCTGGTTTTCAGTGCCTGTCGCTTTGGAGTGATGGAGATGATGACAAGCTGATTGGGTGATTCCCAGCTGCAGCAGATGTTCCTTGACTCTTGCTTGACTGAGTGATTTCACCGGTAACTTGTGCTGCCAGATGGCTGCTCCTGGCTTGACTTCTTATAGCTGCTATCACTGGCTGTTTGTGAGACTTTCAAATGGTATTTTATCTCCATGGCACAAATGGAAATAATGTGGCATCGTGATTGAGATATCTGGAAGTCTCTCTTCAAATGTTCTCCAGGAAAATAGCAGCTAGAACGTAGGCAACGTACGGCCGCCCACCCATGGAACGTAGGCAACGTACGGCCGCCCACCCATGGTTCGAACAAAAGGTGTCAGCGTGAGAAACAGGTTACGAAGTTTCTTCCTGTTTGACTTCATTTTACACGGGAATGTGCACTATTATTCCCCATCAAGTTATCATTGTGATCTGTAAAGCAAAACTAGTGACACTGAACTGATCCCCGTCTTTGTTCAGTCTACAGAAGTCCTTCCATTAGTTGCATTAATTAAGTGGTTATATTTTATAATTAGTTAAATTTGTTTAATTGACGTTAATCTAACAATTTAAATATAGTATGTAGAGAAATTGGCTTAAGTATATAACGTAAACATATATACTCATGACTCACGATATCGTTATACCACGATTGTAAACCAATCACAGAAATATACCTAGTTGAATGAATCTTATTAGAGCCACCTGGACTAGTGGTTAGCGCATTGACCTGCGAGTTTTAGGACTCGCCTGCCATGGGTTCGACCCCACCCGTTCTGTTATGTAAAAATAATGTATGTTGGTGTTAGGACTGTAGCAAATGTAGTCTAAAAAAACTCGATTTGTTTCCGTTCCATTGATCTCTTGTTTTAGAATTGTTGTGTCTCTTCCCTTTAGGGTCGTTTGGTTACCGCTTCGTCTCAGCACTTTGGTCTATGACCCACTCTCGCTCAATCTCCAAATTTCTTTACTGAATTTGGCAATTTCGCTTTGCTGTCTAGACAGATCTAAGGAATTCTGATCAAGATTTCCCGTGGGGCGTATATTGCATTTCTTCGCATGATATATCCTAGTGAGCGACGAAGTCATGAGAATGAAAGTGCTCCTTTATTCCAAACCACGGTTTGGATAGATCATGTTCCATAGCACTTTTATTGCTTATTGCTGTTATTATTAGTAGTAGTAGTATTAGGAAACGGTTTTTGTTCTGAGGAACTTGACATACACCATATAAGTATAGTGTCATTATTATTATTATTATTATTATTATTATTATTATTATTATTATTATTGTGAAGAGCTTTTTGCTTTTAGGATCTTGAGATATACAATATTGGGGTCTGTATGACGGAGGATCTGCAATTTCTAAATATGAAACGATGGCGGCCTCTAAATTTGCCTTGTTGACACTTGATTTGTCAGAAATTTAAAACCAGTAAATTTAACATGTAGAAAAACAAAAAACTTCATATATGGCCACATAATACGTGCCCCGTAGCTTCTAATACTGTCTACGATCAAAATCAGAGAAAATAACACGACTAAATGATCCTTTATTGTTAAATGGCATAAGGTTTAAGAAGTATTTGTCGGTAGTTTGCCTGTTATTCCAGCAAAAGTTCCAGTACGAGAACAGAACGCTGTTAAATCTGTATTTTTGCATTCTACGTTTTGTTCGTTATGTTCATAGGGTGGTTGGGTAATGGGGTTTAAACCCTGTCAATTATATGAGGGTCATTAAGGCTGCATGCAACCTATTTACCACCAGATAAAAGTATTTTAATTCCTTGCAGAGGAATCAAAGTAACCTCTTAGTGTTTATTCACCGAGGAGCGTACACTTAAGGTGTATAAACGTGATGTTCATAGCTTATCGATTACACTTCGCTCATGAATTCAGGTCGCAGTTTCTTTGTACAGCGTCAAGAATATTTTAATCCATGAAACAGATTAAAGTAAACGCTAGCACATATCCCTCTTAGTGTATATCACTTCCAAAGGGGTGCTTCGATACTAGAAAAGGTATCATTGATCCAAAGAAGTGGAGCTATTCTCCCTTTTAGACCTAACTACCTTCCATTACACAGGCGCTGTATGTTTAGTGTTCCCCAAGAATGTATAAGTGTCTCAGTATATGTACACAGACACACCTCGATATTCTTCTTTCAACGCACCGGCTGTATCCCACCGAGGCAGGGTGGCCCAAAAAGAAACCCCTTCTCCTGTATAGTAATGCATACAGGAGAAGGGGCTACTAACCCCTTGCTCCCGGCATTTTAGTCGACTCTTACGACACGCATGGCTTACGGATGAAGAATTCTGTTTCACTTTCCCATGGGGATAAGAGGAAATAAGAACAAGAACTCGTAAGAAAATATAAGAAAACGCAGAGGGGTGTGTATATATATGCTTGTACATGCATGTGTAGTGTGACTAAGTGTAAGTAGAAGTAACAAGACGTACCTGAAATCTTGCATGTTTTGAGACAAAAAAAAAATAAAGACACCAGCAATCCTACCATCATGTAAAACAATTACAGGCTTTCGTTTTACACTCACTTGGCAGGTTGGTAGTACCTCCCTGGGTGGTTGCTGTCTACCAACCTACTACCTAGGACCTCTCGATATATATACATTAAAACAAACAAACCTCGGTTTAGATACACTGAGACACACCTGGGTGTAAATACACTGAGACACACCTGGGTGTAGATACACTGAGACACACCTGGGTTTAGATACACTGAGACACACCTGGGTGTAGATACACTGAGACACACCTGGGTGTAGATACACTGAGACACACCTGGGTGTAGATACACTGAGACACACCTGGGTGTAGATACACTGAGACACACCTGGGTGTAGATACACTGAGACACACCTGGGTGTAGATACACTGAGACACACCTGGGTGTAGATACACTGAGACACACCTGGGTGTAGATACACTGAGACACACCTGGGTGTAGATACACTGAGACACACCTGGGTGTAGATACACTGAGACACACCTGGGTGTAGATACACTGAGACACACCTGGGTGTAGATACACTGAGACACACCTGGGTGTAGATACACTGAGACACACCTGGGTGTAGATACACTGAGACACACCTGGGTGTAGATACACTGAGACACACCTGGTGTAGATACACTGAGACACACCTGGGTGTAGATACACTGAGACACACCTGGGTGTAGATACACTGAGACACACCTGGGTGTAGATACACTGAGACACACCTGGGTGTAGATACACTGAGACACACCTGGGTGTAGATACACTGAGACACACCTGGGTGTAGATACACTGAGACACACCTGGGTGTAGATACACTGAGACACACCTGGGTGTAGATACACTGAGACACACCTGGGTGTAGATACACTGAGACACACCTGGGTGTAGATACACTGAGACACACCTGGGTGTAGATACACTGAGACACACCTGGGTGTAGATACACTGAGACACACCTGGGTGTAGATACACTGAGACACACCTGGGTGTAGATACACTGAGACACACCTGGGTGTAGATACACTGAGACACACCTGGGTGTAGATACACTGAGACACACCTGGGTGTAGATACACTGAGACACACCTGGGTGTAGATACACTGAGACACACCTGGGTGTAGATACACTGAGACACACCTGGGTGTAGATACACTGAGACACACCTGGGTGTAGATACACTGAGACACACCTGGGTGTAGATACACTGAGACACACCTGGGTGTAGATACACTGAGACACACCTGGGTGTAGATACACTGAGACACACCTGGGTGTAGATACACTGAGACACACCTGGGTGTAGATACACTGAGACACACCTGGGTGTAGATACACTGAGACACACCTGGGTGTAGATACACTGAGACACACCTGGGTGTAGATACACTGAGACACACCTGGGTGTAGATACACTGAGACACACCTGGGTGTAGATACACTGAGACACACCTGGGTGTAGATACACTGAGACACACCTGGGTGGAGATACACTGAGACACCTGGGTGGGGATACACTGAGACACCTGGGTGTAGATACACTGAGACACACCTGGGTGTAGATACACTGAGACACACCTGGGTGTCGAGATACACTGAGACACACCTGGGTGGATACACTGAGACACCTGGTGGAGATACACTGAGACACACCTGGGTGAGATACACTGAGACACACCTGGGTGTAGATACACTGAGACACACCTGGGTGTAGATACACTGAGACACACCTGGGTGTAGATACACTGAGACACACCTGGGTGTAGATACACTGAGACACACCTGGGTGGAGATACACTGAGACACACCTGGGTGGAGATACACTGAGGTTTGTCTCTCAGGAGACTGATTAAGAAAGTAGCAGCATATGGAATAAGAGAAATCAAGGCATGGCTGACTGATAGGAAACAGAGTTTGCGTTAACGGGGAGAAATCGGAATGGGGACCTGTTGTGTGGTGTGCCACAGGGACCAGTCTTGGGGTCCTTGTTGTTTATAATCTACATAAATGACATTGATAAGGCAATAAATAGCGAAATAAGTAAGTTTTATAATGAATATGGTATACAGTTCCAACAAGTAGATGAATATGAGACATTTACAACAGGTGGGTATCTTTATTGTTGAAATATTTCGCCTACACGGTAGGCTTCTTCAGTCAAATACAGAGGAGGAGGTGTTGATTCGCCGGGAATTCTCCCGGCCCGGGTCTATTCCAGATGGCGACCCGGCTCCGGCTCCCTGTCGTGGGAGTAGCAGAGACCTATGTCTCCCATGGGAGGAGGTACAAGTATCCCCTCATCGTTGGGACCAACTGTCCCCAGGCCTAGCCACATTCCCCACCAGCACGGGGCTCGTAGGGAGAAGCTAGGCCTCTCTGGTCTGCCATCTTCCCTGACGGGAAGAGCAGGCTTGCGAGCCGCAGATAGTAGCAAGCTCCAGCTTTGGCACCTACCCTGCCCTAAAAGGGCTGGGTATAGTGGATCTCCCTCATGCATGAAATACAGAGGAGAATAAGTATGAAGATAGAAGTAGGGGCAAATGTGACTCTAAATGATCCGAATCGTTGTTGTAAGCTTCTGTCTCTCCTATGTACGGGGGCTTTAACTGCCTTTTGGGTTTATCTAGTAATTTGTCGGGTAGCAGTAGGCTTACTGTCTACACGGGTTATTTATGTATAGTGGCAAGGTAAATATGATGTAATCAGTTCATCAACCTTGAAGTAGTGTATGAGGTGGTCACTGTTGAAGGTCGATGGTACGAAAAATCCAGAGCAAAGCTGTGGAACAGTTACAACTGAATGTTAAAGTGTTCTACTGGAGGCTGAGCAGCTGTCAGACGGGTGGTAGCAGCTCACAGCAAGGGGAGCAACATCTGCTCTCAGTTTAGAAGGCAGCTGCAGAAGGCCTATTGGCTCATACGAGTCAGTTTTTATTTATCGCCTTTCATCTCATGCACGTATTTGTCCAGCCTTTATATATTTTTTAGCGTCATTATGCTATGCTTAGCATAGGCCAGGAGGCCTACTGCAGTGTTGCTTCGTTATTATGTTTTTAAATCATCATCGCCACATTATGTTTATACTAATTATATTTACAATGAGTCCTTATCACCGTTATATATTTATACTAATTATGTCCAGAATGAAACAATACAAATCATTTATATTTAAATCCTTTGTATTTATTTACCTGAATAAAAGTCAATCAACTTTACAGTATATTTGTGTCGGTGGTGCTACGTGGGTGTGTTCCACACGTGTGCACCTTTCATGGGTGCTGCTGTCTTGGTGCTGCTCAAGGGCTCTTTATCCAAGAAATTGGAGCTACTCTCCTCTTCCAATTAAACCTGATCTCCTGTCATTTCCCAGGTACTATTTTACGCCTTACGCTTTTTACACTTGCCAAGAAATAATAATAATAATAATAATAATAATAATAATAATAATAATAATAATAAAATTATAATCAGACATGTAACCCCTTTGCGACCGATGTTTACCTGAGTCCATTGTTTAGAGTTGTAACTTTAATTGAAAATGTCAGGGCACTATTTATATCCCCTTAATTAAATTTTATCCTGGAGGTCTGTTACAGGACCGGGCCGCAGGGGCGATGAACCCGTGGAATGAACTAATCGAGGGAGGTGCCTTGATGCCGGTGAGGGAAGGGGCTCTTGATTCAAGGAATTGGACTTATCCTCCCTTTTTTTTCATCGAACCTGAATGCATCCCAGGAACTATATGATCCCCTACGACTTTAACGCTTCCACGTAATTAAAATAAAGAACAGAGGTAGGTGAGTTATACGGCAAAATAATGGCGTACTTCTCTCTCTGGATCGGAGAATAAATGACGTTTAATGGAAAATGGCCGGAGTTGAAATACCACAGTGTTCCTTGACTGATAAATGTTTATAATAGTTGTAGTTATTTACACTTTTTTTATTCTAGTTCATCATAATTAAATGGAACCGTGAGTAGCGCTTCACTTTGCTGAAACGTTGTCTGCGTCCCCCATCCCTGAAGTCTGCGTCCCCCATCCCTGAAGTCTGCGTCCCTCATCCCTGAAGTCTGCGTCCCCCATCCCTGAAGTCTGCGTCCCCCATCCCTGAAGTCTGCGTCCCCCACCCCTGAAGTCTGCGTCCCCCATACCTGAAGTCTGCGTCCCCATCCCTGAAGTCTGCGTCCCCCATCCCTGAAGTCTGCGTCCCTCATACCTAAGCATGAGGTGCCCATCCCTGAATTGGCGTCCCCATCCTGAAGTCTGTCCCACATCCCTGAAGTCTGTGTCCTCCATCCCTGAGTCTGGTTCCTCCATCCCTGAAGTCTGCGTCCCATACCTGAAGTCTGCGTCCCCCATCCCTGAAGTCTGCGTCCCCCATCCCTGAAGTCTGCGTCCCCATACCTGAAGTCTGCGTCCCCCATCCTGAAGTCTGCGTCCCCCATCCCTGAAGTCTGCGTCCCCCATCCCTGAAGTCTGCGTCCCCATCCCTGAAGTCTGCGTCCCCCATCCCTGAAGTCTGCGTCCCCCATCCGTGAAGTCTGCGTCCCCCATCCCTGAAGTCTGCGTCCCCCATCCCTGAAGTCTGCGTCCCCCATCCCTGAAGTGTGTTTTATTACCGTTCACAAAAATATTTTTTTTTGTGAGAGGCAGCTGACAGAAAGGTCAGGTTATACGCAGACGTTAATAAAATTAACGCTGGAATTCCTTTATGCACTCGTTCTTGGGTATAAACGTCTAATGTGTATCAGCCTGAGTCTGTTTACGTGTCTGTACTCACCTAGTTGTGTTTGTAGGGGTCTTGTCACAGCTCCTGGCCAAGCCACTTAGTTTCATCTACCAGTATCATGGATTTCTGGCGTCTAGGACTGATCATATCTACTCTTGAAGTTGTGTACATTGCCTCCACCACCTATTATTCATCTAGTGGCTTCTGCTTACCACTCCAAGATTGTGTATGTGTGTTTGTGCTAGCTTGTTTGTGATTTCAGTGTCGAGTCTGAGATCCTGGCCCTGCCACCTTAACAAGAACTACTGGGTTCAATCTCTACAAGCTTCGCGAGCTCTAAACTAGTTACAAGTAGTAATTTCAACATACACGAGGAGCTAAGTAAAAATAAAAACATACGGGTCTTGCATACAATTGTAAGCTTCCTACCAACTTAGAGCATCTTAAGTGCGAGTTTCCACATATTGTGTCGTGCTCCAGACACCGAACGTACTCTCTAAAATACTTATGACGAACCAACGATAATAAAATCAGCCAGACTGACTCTAAATGACATTTGTACAGATGCAAACTAAAAATACATGTATGTAGAAAACGTAATGGTTTTATAATGATTTTATAAGTAAGTGGAATATTGGTGCACACTAACAGCACCTTTCAAGGCAGGTGAAATTGCTGACCTAAAATATGTACAGACAACCTTCACGGCACACACATCTGCGATAAAACATCTCAATTACTGGGAACGTTTGAAGTTCCTAAACCTGTACTCCCTAGAACGCAGGCGGGAGAGATACATTATTATATACACTTGGAAAATCCTAGAGGGATTAGTACCAAACTTGCACACGAAAGTCACTCCCTACTAAAGCAAAAGACTCGGCAGACGATGCAACATCCCCCAATAAAAAGCAGGGGTGCCACTAGCACGATAAGAGACAACACAATAAGTGTCAGGGGCCCAAGACTGTTCAACTGCCTTCCAGCATACATAAGAGGGATTACCAATAGGCCCCTGGCTATCTTCAAGAAGGCACTGGACAGGCACCTAAAGTCAGTACCTGACCAGCCGGGCTGCTGTTCATGCGTCGGGTTGCGTGCGACCAACAGTAACAGCCTGGTTGATCAGGCCCTGATCCACCATGAGGCCTGGTCACAGACCGGACCGCGAGGGCGTTGACCCCCGAAACCCTCTCCAGGTATACTCCAGGTATACATGTGTGACTCATGTCTGGTGGCATGTTAGTATGTTGAATATTCATTACTAAATATGTTAGGATCATATTTGTAAATAAGGTGAATAATTAGCATAAATTAATGCGAGGGCAGGTTGAAGAGGTACTTCTACAGTTTCCTTTTGAAAATTTAAGAAAAGTGACATTGTTTCATATAACAGAGCACAGGGAAGAGCAGCATCGTTACAATGGGGCCGACCTGTTGACGTTGAGCAAACCATTCTCGTACCACAGTGATAATCGTGTAGATTGGAACGTTACGCTCAGCTACGCTTCACCACCTCTTTGACAGACGTATTGTGGACGATCTTTTAAGTTTACCGAAATGTTGAGAAATATATATATATATATATATATATATATATATATATATATATATATATATATATATATATATATATATATATATGGGGAAATGGGACAGAATTCTTCCTCCGTAAGCCATGCGTGTCGTAAGAGGCCACTAAAATGCCGGGAGCAAGGGACTAGTAACCCCTCCTGTATTCATTACTAAATTTAAAACGAAACTTTCATTTTTCTTTTTAGGTCACCGTGCCTCGGTGGGATGCGGCCGATTTGTTGGAAAAAAAAAATATATGCATGTATATATGAAATAATACTGCTTTTCCTTTGTTTTAGCTTTTTTGAGCTGAGGGGAGAAATTTTATTATTTCCGAGGAATCAAGTTAAGCGTGCCACTGATGGTCTGGAGGAGGAATTGACTAATATTAAGCCCCAGAAGAAATTATCCTTCTTATCTGATTTCACAAATCATTTGAAAGAGCTAAACTCCTGATTGTAAGGAAAGCAGCATAAATGACTTGATTTGTTCTGTCATGTGAAAGGATTCCCAAATAAACTCCAATTATTTATAATTTCCATAGGGGGAACAATGACCTTTGCCCCTCCCCCCATCCTCACGTTTAGCGCGAGTACAGGAACTGCATAAAGGTCCCTTCAAGTGTAGGTCGAGTACAGGAACTACATAAAGGTTCCTTCAAGTGTAGGTCGAGTACAGGAACTACATAAAGGTCCCTTCAAGTATAGGTCGAGTACAGGAACTACATAAAGGTTCCTTCAAGTGTAGGTCGAGTACAGGAACTACATAAAGGTTCCTTCAAGTGTAGGTCGAGTACAGGAACTACATAAAGGTCCCTTCAAGTGTAGGTCGAGTACAGGAACTACATAAAGGTCCCTTCAAGTGTAGGTCGAGTACAGGAACTACATAAAGGTTCCTTCAAGTGTAGGTCGAGTATAGGAACTACATAAAGGTCCCTTCAAGTGTAGGGCGAGTACAGGAACTACATAAAGGTCCCTTCAAGTGTAGGTCGAGTACAGGAACTACATAAAGGTCCCTTCAAGTGTAGGGCGAGTACAGGAACTACATAAAGGTCCCTTCAAGTATAGGTCGAGTACAGGAACTACATAAAGGTCCCTTCAAGTGTAGGGCGAGTACAGGAACTACATAAAGGTCCCTTCAAGTGCAGAGTGAGTACAGGAGCTACATAAAGGTCCCTTCAAGTGTAGGGCGAGTACAGGAGCTACATAAAGGTCCCTTCAAGTGTAGGGCGAGTACAGGAACTACATAAAGGTTCCTTCAAGTATAGGTCGAGTACAGGAACTACATAAAGGTCCCTTCAAGTATAGGTCGAGTACAGGAACTACATAAAGGTTCCTTCAAGTATAGGTCGAGTACAGGAACTACATAAAGGTCCCTTCAAGTATAGGTCGAGTACAGGAACTGCATAAAGGTTCCTTCAAGTATAGGTCGAGTACAGGAACTGCATAAAGGTCCCTTCAAGTATAGGTCGAGTACAGGAACTACATAAAGGTTCCTTCAAGTATAGGTCGAGTACAGGAACTACATAAAGGTCCCTTCAAGTGTAGGTCGAGTACAGGAACTGCATAAAGGTCGCGTAATTGGGAAGGTTTGGGTGTGCGTATTGATAAAGTTGACACTCCACATACAAGGAATTGGAGGTACCTTCTTCCTTGAATGATGTATAAAGCTGTAATATAACCTCTGGACTTCTGTTGCTAACACTTCTTGATATAAATCCCAGTAATCTATTTGCCTTATTACGTACGCTTAGGCATTGCTGTCTTGGTTTAAGGTTACTGCTTACCATAACCCCCAAGTCCTTCTCGCAATCTGTATGGCTAAGTTCTACGTTATTTAACTTATAAGTGCTTGGGTTATGGACACTCCCGAGCTTCAGAACCTTGCATTTATCTACATTGAACTGCATCTGCCACTTTTCTGACCAGGAATTAAGTTTGTCTAAATCTTCCTGAAGTTCTATGACATCTATGTTTGAATCAATTATCCTACCTATCTTCGTGTCGTCGGCGAATTTGCTCATATCACTAGTAATTCCCTCGTCAAGGTCATTGATATATATTATAAATAACAACGGGCCTAAGACTGATTCCTGTGGAACACCACGTGTTACAAGTCCCCATTCGGATTTAACCCCATTTATGCTCACTCTCTGCTTCCTATTGGTGAGCCATGACTCGATCCATGACAGCACTTTTCCCCCAATGCCATGAGCTACCACTTTCTTTAACAGTCTCTGGTGCGGTACTCTATCAAAAGCCTTACTAAAGTCTAAATAAACAATATCGAATTCTTTATCCTGATCAACAGCCTCAAAATCTTTACTGAAGAAGGTTAATAGGAATTAATAAGTTCAACGGTGGAATAGTACAATAAAAGAAATAAAAAAAAAAGATCGAGGAGGGTGTGGTGGGTGGAGAGGTGGCGGGCTGGCTTGGGATGCCACGGCATGCACACAATGACCCGGCTTGATCTTCTTATATCTACGTAAATACCCTAATCCATCCCCACAACACTGCCACCAATTTGTCGTGTGGGCTCGATTGATGGATTTGGTAATAAACACAAACGTAGCTTGGCTTGGTAACAGATATTAGTGGTAAAAATATGGAGAGCACTCAGGCCTGACCTGTCGTCTTTTATATCCTGCTCTGAACTGAGAAGCCCAGTGCCCGGAGGGCATTCAAAGAGCTCGTGACATCATGCTGAGTCAGCATGAGTCACATAACGGTCAGTGATTCACGTATGGAGACGGTGCATCAGTAATGGTTATTGGTAAAATACAAATACTACTACTGACAAGACTGTTGCTGCTGGCTGCCGGCAAGCCTACATAGACAAGCTTATCTGTCACTTGGATGAGGTAGTGGTGCGGTTTCCTCTTGAAAACTTCGTTGATTCTAATTCTACGATTGGTTCAGCAGTTGCGGGTGGCATCGCTGACTAGCATGTGGGATAAGATACAAGAATGCAGAACTGGGCTTCTTTGGGACAGCGTTTCGATCGGCACAGAGCTTCATCAAATCTTGGTAAAGCCTTGCTAAGACCGAAATGTTGTCCAAATAAAACTTTGTATCTTTTTTCCACAAGAGTTTAGTAGCTAGGCTAAATTTAGCTACGCTAAATACAGCTTTCTAGCAAAGCTGGAGTGACTATTTCCTGGGAATTGCCATATCTCAGGATGACCTGTCCCACACTGGGCGTGGCTCTTGAGAGGAGGGAGGGAAAGTGCAGCTGGTTAATGGCAGAGCAGGAAGTCAAGGCTCCCGGCAACACCTGCCGGGTTGGAATTATGCTTTCTTGCTGCGTCATAAACTGACTTTATTTACTCCATAGTACAGTAGTGACCGTCTGTGTGGCTTAACAAGGTGTGTAAGTTTTTTTGGTGGGTAATGCAGGCTGTATATACCGAGAGGTATGTGTATATACACTGAGGTTTGTCTCGGCATATCAACACAGTGTTGTGAAACCTAGCCTCAGGCCGGCACACTAAGGTAACAAAAAAAAATATTGGAAACCAGCCATAGGTACATGCTTGTGTGGATGTTTGTAGCGTATGTGTGTATCTTCCTATATGTAGGCTATCTTTAAGTAGCCGTTGATTGCGTGAGTGAATCAGTCATTTTATCACCGCTATATTTCTAGCCTCTCCAACAGTTTTATAACTAAAATTCTCTCGCAGTTTTGTATTCACTGTTTCTTCATGATAAGATTGATGTTAAATATACATTTACATATACTTAATTATATAAAAAATTCATTCAAATGATCTAACTTCTAGTACGTAATGTCAAGTTTTAAATTCTAGTTTTAATCTACCCCCAAAAAAAATGCTGTGCATAACCAGGAGTTTTTCAAAGTGTGTGAAATAAATGCCACCTGATTATATAACATTTATGTACATTTGGAAAATAAAATTTGTTTGTTTTTCTTAATGGTGGAGGTTGTTGTCTGTGGAGGGAGAGTGGTACACATTTGGATGTAAAGTTGAAGGTAACTTTGTCAATTACCAAGGTGCACTTCCTTCATCCTGGAAACTTCTTCACGAACACACTTCATACGCGTCCTCTACCTCTTACTTACTTACTTACTTATAACACTATCACTACATAACATTTTTATAATATATATATATATATATATATATATATTCTTTCTTTCAACACGTCGGCCGTTTCCCACCGAAGCTGTGTGGCCCAAAATGAAAAACGAAAGTTTCCCATTTTACATTTAGTAATATATACAGGAGAAGGGTTACTAGCCCCTTGCTCCCAGCATTCTAGTCGCCTCTTACGACACGCATGGCTTACGGAGGAAGAATTCTGTTCCACTTCCCCATGGAGAATATATATATATATATATATATATATATATATATATATATATATATATATATATATATATATAGGATGGGGTCCACCTCTGGTACAAATTGTGGGACCCATAGCCTCGGAGAAGTGGATAAATAGGCTTCAAGGAAGAATATTTGGATTTCTTCCTGATGCCATTTGAATATTCCACTTCTCCTACCACCCCATCTTTTAATTTTTTTTTTTACCAATAGGTATGTTTTATTACATAATATGGTACAAAAGATTTGAGAGATACATTGTTGATATAAAGATGGCATATACAGTACACGAGGTGAGAGATACATGTCTAGTACATATTGTTACATCTTTGTCACTGATTATAATGCGAAAATCTCATCCAGCTCTTCCGAGCTGGTGCGCGTGCCCAGAATACAGCATGCATTACCCTCTGAACAGCAGCGCTGAGTCGCTGGAACAGAAAACTAGCTGCCCTGGGATCCCTAGTTACCCTGTTGAGTCTTTTGCCCAGCTCCTTGAGGAACTTAGATGCACTCTTTCCCCATGAGCCAAGGGTCTCTGAGCCTATGGGAACAAACATATAATGATGGGCAAGTTCTCCATATTTTCTCGACTTCTGGGACTCCCTGAAGGTGGCAGCAGCCCCTCCTTCCTCCCTGGTGTACTGGAGATAGGTATCAGCCAAGGTAGATGCACATGTGTATCCCACACCACCTGCTTGCCGTCTGTCCAGGCTTGAAGGGTGATACCATCTGGACGCTTTTGGTTGCCATCAGATCTGCATAGTTGGGGTGGTTCCCTACTGCTGGGCACCCGGGCTGTTGTGAGGCTCCTCTGATAATGTTATTAACCTCTTCATGTCTTGCAATTTTTCCCCTCGGATTTACGACACACAAGACCATGGTACCCGAATCGGTCTGCTGCTTCACTGCCACAAATACACCTGTGTTCGGCGAGAATAGGGGCGGCAAGTCGAAGGGCAACACCAATGCGGATGGTCTGTGGGTCGAGGCGTGTGCCAGGCTGGAGTTGGGAACAGCCAAAAGAAAGTCCCCTGCATGAGGAGCTCTCACTGCAAGTAGGCGGGCTCTATCCTTCCCTGACACACTCTGAAGCATTGCTGAGGCTATATTCTCTACTATTGGGCCATCCCAGTGCGACTGTTTGTAGTTGATGGGGGAGCAGGCCTGGTTTCAGAGCCTGTTAGGTTATCCCAGATCCTGGCTCCATCAACGAACTTTTGGTCATGGATTCCAATCGTGTCCCTAAGATGTTCAGGGAGAATTGCTGCTACAAGCCCTCTGGATGCAATGCATGAAGACAGGAAAGCAGGTAGAGCAATCTGAGATGACTTGCGGACACCAATGCCTCCTAGTCTGACTGGGAGTGTAGCTTGGTCCCACTGCCCATCTTCTAGAGTAAGGTTAAGTACTTTAGTAAAGATCTGCCTCAGGATACTGTCATATTCGTGCAGTATAGGATTATCATATGAAGGAGCACATCTTAGGAAATATGTCAACCTGGGCAGACTCAAGCATTTTGTGAGGAGGTACAAGGCATCATGGGTGTCAAGATTGCCTATTCGTTGTTCCATTCTCCTCAATTCTTCCAGTTTCTTCCTGAGAATTGTGTCAATGGCATCTCTTCCCAGAGGTGCTCCAAGCAAGACACTATTAGTAGGGGCAATGACTGTTGCTCCTGGTAGTTTTGATAGCACTGCATCTATCACTTGTTGATTGACTGATATGATTTCACATTTGGATGGATTCAGGATGAGACCCATTTCCTGTCCCTGTGTCATCACCTGTGTAAGATCATCTACAAGGGACTCCTTTGTACCTGCTAGTGTGCCATCATCCAGGAACCAGATGTTTAGCTCACTGGTCAGTCTTACTGTGATTTCCTAACTGCTATACAGAAGAGAAAAGGTGCGAGAGGGTCCCCTTGCTGGACACCCTCTGATGATGTGATTTCATGCTCTCCAAACAGGAGCATTGATTCCTTGCTATATCCAGCTGAAACAAAAGGAAGAGACCTGGAAAATGTTCTTGTACAGCTGCTAATACTACGTCCCTTTTCAGGAGATTAAATGCATTCTTGAAATCTAATTTAACCACTGCATTGTCCTCAGGCAGGTTGTCGATATATGCCCTTGTTGCATGAACCGCTGCTTCACTTCCTTGAGAGACCCCAAAGCCAAGCTGGTTTGGTTGAAGCATGATGGCTGCCTCTGCGCGAATACTTCTGACAGCAGCTTTAGAAACGAGGCGGCGAAACGTGTTGCCCACTGCGATTGGCCTAATTCCTCCATCCTTCTTTTTAAGGGCACAAAGTGATGCTCCAAAAAGAAAGGTTTAATCTCGTCAGGAATCAGACCAGCCAAGGAATTGTTGACGAACCTTGTGATCTCTGACAGCAGTGTTCTGCAATCTCCCGATAACTGGATTAACCATTTCCTTTAAATGTTGTGGCCTTATTCCAGTGTAACCCCAGCAGAGCCGGAAGGGAATGACATTATTGCTTTGTAAATGTCCGAGTCTTGCACAATCAGTGGTTCCACAGTGGGGACAGAGGTGTTGGAACTGTTGGTACCCCTGGTTTCCCTGGCAGGGTGCTTTCCTCTAAGTGCTTCAGCAGTGTCAGCATCTCTGGGGGCAACTGTACTTCACTGGTGATAATTCTGATTGCTCCCACTGTGTTGCCCTCTTCAATTTTCTTGCTCACTTGGACTCTGATTTTTCGCTGTCAGTGGAGTGAGTGGGGTTCTGCCTCTCCCATTTTTGTGTTGATGGGGAAGGGGAATGAGGTTATCAGCTCTAGGAAAGTCTCTTAGGATTTAATGATCATTGAGGCTAGCCTCTTTCCCCTTCTTTCCGGCACAGCTAACAGACATTGCCAAAAAGTAGTAAGTTGTGCCATGCCTTGATGGTTGGTGGAGCATTTAGGATAGCAGAACCATCGTTTACTTTTATTAAGAGGTCTGTAAGTTTCCCAGCTGCGTGTGGACGGGCTGCTTTGGGAATATGTGTGAGTGTTCTGATACCTGTTGCTTTAATTGCTTCCAGGATATTATCTGATGAGATGAGATCTTTTGGGAGTGGGTTCAGGTGCCTGAAGTGGCTCTGAGTCATCACTGTCCACAGGAGGACATCCTGAACCCGGGCAGCTGCCATGTTTACGGAGGAAACCATTAGAGTTGAGACAACGAAGCTGTAAACACGACCGACACTTGCAAACTGGGGGATGGAAATCTTTAGCCCCAGATGTTTCACACACTCATACTTAAAAAAGCTATGCAGTGTTGCAACACCTGCAACTGATAGTTGAGGGGAAAAATTTCTTAGGGTAAGATAGTATCTGATGACGTTGGCTCTTTCCGTTATATGTTTATGTGTGTGTGTGTGTGTGTGTGTGTGTGTGTGTGTGTGTGTGTGTGTGTGTGTAAGGAAGATGAATAACGGCATTGCTACTTGAAACATTATATACACATTGACTGGTTTCAGAGTTAATGTACTTCATTATCAGACACTGTATAGAAGCAATGAAAGTTAATTATAAGAACCAGATTTGAACATATTCTTAACATCTGATTAATATAGGTAAAAGAAAATATAAAATAAAAACTGGGAAGATTTGTGTCTAATGGTGTGGAGAGACTGTACTGTTGTTAGCTGTTATCGGATCAACTAGACAACGCACTGAAAGATTTCGTATCAGTATTGTTGTCTGTGGCTTCAGTGTTGGTGCATGACACTAAATGGGAGTGTACTTAACCTACCTGTTCTAATACATCTGCTCTAGTGTTCAGTTGACGTTTAGTTTTACACACACACACACACACACACACACACATATATATATATATATATATATATATATATATATATATATATATATATATATATATATATATATATATATATATATATATATCATCTTTGAAAGAGTGATGAGACGGCAGATTACAAAGTTCATGGACCAGCACAACCAACATAACCCGAACCAGCATGGCTTTAGAGCGGGTCGATCATGCCTGTCACAGCTGCTGAACCATTATGACAGAATTACAGAGGCATTGGAGGACGACCAAAACGCAGATGTGATTTACACAGATTTTGCAAAGGCGTTTGACAAATGCGATCATGGAGTGATAGCGCACAAAATGAGGGCCATAGGCATTACGGGGAAGGTAGGCAGATGGATTTTGAGTTCCTAACACAAAGAACACAAAACGTAGTATTGAACAGGGCAAGATCCAGCATCAGCGAGGTCAAAAGCTCAGTGCCCCAAGGCACTGTCCTGGCACCTCTGCTGTTTCTAATCCTCATAGCAGACATAGATAAAAACACCCAGCACATTTTTGTATCATCATTTGCAGATGACACTAAAATAAGCATGAAAGTCACTACGGTAGAGGACACTGAAAAATTACAGGAGGACATAAGCAGGGTCTTCCAATGGGCAGTGGAGAACAACATGACGTTCAATGGTGATAAGTTTCAGCTGCTTAGGTATGGAAAAATGAAGAACTCAAAAGGAACACTATATACAAAACGCAAGAGGGTCACCACATAGAACGAAAGGAACACGTAAAGGACTTGGGAATAATTATGTCTGCTGATCTGTCGTTTAAAGACCATAACAAGACAAAGATCACAACAGCCAGGAAGATGACGGGGTGGGTATTGAGAACTTTCAAAACAAGGGAAATAATGCCGATGGTGACACTATTCAAATCGCTAGTGCTCCCTCACTTAGAATACTGCTCAGTGCTGACGGCCCCGTTCAGGGCAGGAGAAATAAGCAGAGCTGGAACAAATCCAGAGATCGTTTACGGCTCACATTGAGCCATTGAAACATCTAAATTTTGGGAACGCCTTCAAGTCTTGAACATGTACTCATTGGAGCGGAAGAGAGAGATACATGATAATATATACATGGAAAGTACTTGAGGGCCTGGTCCCAAATCTGCACACTGCCATAACAACATACTGGAGTGAGAGATATGGGAGAAAGTGTAAAATAAATCCAGTGAGGAGCAGGGGTGCGTGGGGACAATACGGGAGCACTGTATTAACATCCGGGGTCCCAGACTATTCAACATCTTACCAGAAGATATCCGAAACAGGCTGGAACCAGTGTAGAAGCCTTCAAGAGGAAACTGGACAAATATCTTCACCAGGTGCCAGATCAACCAGGCTGTGATGGATATGTGGGGCAGCGGGCCTCCAGCAGCAACAGCCTGGTTGACCAGGCAAGCACCAGACGAGCCTGGCCCATGGCCGGGCTCAGAGAGAGATAGTCTCTCGAAACTCTTCAAAGGTATATCAAAGGTATATATATATATATATATAATAGGTACCACCTTTGGAACTGGATTGGGGACCCTCATCGTCAGAGAAAAGAATGAACTTTCTTCAGGGAAACTCGAGGTTCTCCCCGGAGCTGTTCGAATATTTTTTCTACCACCCCCTATATTCTATATTGACTTTATTTAAAGACAAAATACATTGACAAAAATACAATGGGGAATAGAACAATATAAATAACATCTCAGAGTCTACATCTCGAATACTTCGTCCAGTTCCCCGGCGGTGGGCCGCGTGCCCAGAATGCTGCAGGCAACACTGATCACAACACTGAATCTCTGAAAGAGGAAGCTGGCCGCCCTGTGATCCTTTGTTTCTGTGATGAGTTTTCACTTAGCTCTTTGAGGAACTTTAGAGCACACTTGCCCAATGCTCCAAGGGTCTCTGACCCTACTGGGATGAAGTTATAGCAAGAGGGCAGGCCTTCATATTTGGGGGATCTTCTGGGTCTCCCTGTAGCTGGCGGTTCCACCCCCTTCAGGAAGTAGGTGTCCGCCAGAGTGGCGGCACAGGTGTAGTCACAGGCAATCTGCTTACCATCCTTCCAGGGAGCATAGTGACTCCATCAGGACGCTTTTGACTTCCGTCAGACCTCCGCACGTGGGGTTCCCATTGAGCTGGGCAACGGGCTGTGGCGAGGCTTCTCTTTATAATGTAGTTGACCACCTCATGTCTGGCATACTTCCTTCTGATGTATGACACAAGACCATGAAGTCCGAATTGATCAGCCGTCGCCCTGCCGCAAATGCACCTATGTTCTTTGAGTATGGGGGCGGCTAGGCGAAGAGCAACACAATCGTGGCCTGTGGGTCGAGTCGGTGCCCAGGGAGGAATTGGGAACGCTAAAAGGGGAAAACTTCTGAATGGGTGCCCTCACCACAAGGAGAATCTTTGTCCTTTCCTGAAGTGTTGGCAATTTTTCCATTATGTATATGGCAGTTATGTTTGTAGGCTACAGAGGAGT
>WNWK01004362.1:132500-142088 GCA_009830355.1 Cherax destructor | reverse complement strand
GTTTATTTGGTTTTTAAAGGAAACATTCGAAATGTTCTGCCCCACGGAATTGAACCCGGCCCCTCCGTTCGTGAAGCAAGAGCTTTACCCACTAGGGCACCGGGGGCACTGTGTGTGTGTGTGTGTGTGTGTGTGTGCGTGTGTGTGTGTGTGTGTGTGTGTGTGTGTGTGTGTGTGTGTGTGTGTGTGTGTGTGTGTGTGTGTGTGTGTGTGTGTGTGTGAAATAGGAACAAGCTTATAATTCTAGCCTCGTCCTGCCCTGGAAATCGTACTAAAGTGTTCAGGGCTGCGACGCCCGCATGCTTACCAGTGCGTCACCGTCATGGTCAAACAGATCGAATCCCAACTTGGTTGTGAAGGCTCATCATCTACATCCTCCACTGGCCTGATTCCCTTTGACACTAGAAAACCAACAGCACACTCCAGCCTATCCAAGCACATGTTGGTGTGGAGGTAAGACCTGGAATGCAGGGGAGGCTGCGGGTCTGGACGTTCCTGGATGTGTCATGGTCAGGTGAACGGAATTATACCCACAGAACCACTAGGTTGACTATAAATTCATTAGAATATTACAATTATTAAATAATTCCTGTTGGGACTGGCACCGGGTTAATGGTCTCGTCTGTACTCATCACTGGCACACACGGCGCTGGGGACAAATGTACGTGTAAATGCCGACTCTCTTGAGTTAGTATTGTCATTATATTCACAAGGAAGTGATAATTCCATCAGGGGTCATAAAACACTTGGGAAATGAGACGTAGTCAGGTTTAATTTGGAAAACTGGGAGCTGCAGGTCCTGTACGAGTCTTATATCAGCACAAGACGACGCTTAGATATGTTCAAGGGAAATGACACACACACACAATATATATATATATATATATATATATATATATATATATATATATATATATATATATATATATATATATATATATATATATATATATATATATATATTTTCATTGAAGACATTTACGAGACGGACGTCATTTACATATTCTGGTCCAACCTTCTGAAGCAACCTTGAATATATCAAATAAAATATCTAACAACAGGGCGAGACACTCTTAGATCACACATTTGGCTTGAGCGTACCGATGTATTGAAGGCTGCAGGGCGTCAAGCACTTGACGTACGTAGGGTGCCTGTGTGTAGGGTGATGCTGACATATAGTGCTGTGTACCGACACATCAGTGTTGGGCTGTAACGTGATATTATCCTACTGAATGATACTAGTTAGGAGCATTGACTGACAGAGTTGAATATTAGTTGCCTTATAGAGTGGATGGGTGATAGAGGGGGTTCAAGGCTGATTGATCGACAGGTGTGACAGTTGCATGTGGGTGATGGAGTGATGGAGGACACTGTTTCTTTATCCAGTGAAGGAATGCGACAGCTTGGATATGTCAGAGGGCGTCCTGAAGGACACAGAGAGACAGAGGGATGGGACAAATCGGAAAACAGGAGGGAAGGAAAGAGTATGGAGAGGGAAGTCACAAGGGAATTGAGTTACCAGTGTGAATGATGAGATTTGTATGCGAATTTTTCTTTTGGCACTGATACACTCTCGTATACTGTTTTATCGTTGCATGACTATGTATATGTTAGTGGGGGGATCCTGTTTATGTGGACCCAGGTGATGATAGGATGAGGAACACAAGCTTAGAGCCAATGATACTGATACAGTAATCTGTATTACTTGCACTGATGTATGCATACAATACTCAAAGACTATACACAGACGAATGGGGGCAATCGCTGTCTCCTTCCCACACTCTCTCTCTCTCTCACACACACAATACTTTCTCACACTCTCTCTCACACACACAATACTTTCTCACTCTCTCTCTCACACACACAATACTTTCTCACTCTCTCTCTCACACACACAATACTTTCTCACTCCCTCTCTCACACACACAATACTTTCTCACTCTCTCTCTCACACACACAATACTTTCTCACTCTCTCTCTCACACACACAATACACTCAAAAGTTCAACACAATTGTGTCAAAATCTAAATTGCAATATGAACCTCTGAAGGTCGACCTGGCATGTGTAGTTACCAATTTATAATTACCAACAGGTAATAACCAACAGGTAATTACCAACAGGTAATTATTAGTAAGTACTTAGGTACACAAGTCGACCTCCATTACAACTCTGACTTCGACAATAATATATAACAGTAGTTATGTTAGGTTAGGTTCGTCAGGAAACAGTACAAGTGTTTCATGATGATGGTCTTTGTCAGATGATGACCCCACAGCTGGAGCTTTTGTTCATCTGACCGAGGCCTTCCGTCGGCTTACCGCTCCACCCCTTTAAAAATTATAAAAATTTCTACTAAAAATAACAGTTGGACAACATATTAAACACCAACAGGTGTTTAATATGTTGTTCAGGTGTTTAGCATGTTGTTCAAGTGTTTAGTATGTTGTTCAGGTGTTTAGTATGTTGTTCAAGTGTTTAGTATGTTGTTCAAGTGTTTAGTATGTTGTTCAAGTGTTTAGTATGTTGTTCAAGTGTTTAGTATGTTGTTCAGGTGTTTAGTATGTTGTTCAAGTGTTTAGTATGTTGTTCAAGTGTTTAGTATGTTGTTCAAGTGTTTAGTATGTTGTTCAAGTGTTTAGTATGTTGTTCAAGTGTTTAGTATGTTGTTCAAGTGTTTAGTATGTTGTTCAGGTGTTTAGTATGTTGTTCAAGTGCTTAGTATGTTGTTCGAGTGTTTAGTATGTTGTTCAAGTGTTTAGTATGTTGTTCAAGTGTTTAGTATGTTGTTCAAGTGTTTAGTATGTTGTTCAGGTGTTTAGTATGTTGTTTAAGTGTTTAGTATGTTGTTCAGGTGTTTAGTATGTTGTTCATGTGTTTAGTATGTTGTTCAGGTGTTTAGTATGTTGTTCAAGTGTTTAGTATGTTGTTCAAGTGTTTAGTATGTTGTTCAAGTGTTTAGTATGTTGTTCAAGTGTTTAGTATGTTGTTCAAGTGTTTAGTATGTTGTTCAGGTGTTTAGTATGTTGTTCAAGTGTTTAGTATGTTGTTCAGGTGTTTAGTATGTTGTTCAAGTGTTTAGTATGTTGTTCAGGTGTTTAGTATGTTGTTCAAGTGTTTAGTATGTTGTTCAAGTGTTTAGTATGTTGTTCAGGTGTTTAGTATGTTGTTCAAGTGTTTAGTATGTTGTTCAAGTGTTTAGTATGTTGTTCAGGTGTTTAGTATGTTGTTCAAGTGTTTAGTGTGTTGTTCAGGTGTTTAGTATGTTGTTCAGGTGTTTAGTATGTTGTTCAAGTGTTTAGTATGTTGTTCAGGTGTTTAGTATGTTGTTCAAGTGTTTAGTATGTTGTTCAGGTGTTTAGTATGTTGTTCAAGTGTTTATTATGTTGTTCAGGTGTTTAGTATGTTGTTCAAGTGTTTATTATGTTGCTCAAGTTTTTAGTATGTTGTTCAAGTGTTTAGTATGTTGTTCAAGTGTTTAGTATGTTGTTCAAGTGTTTAGTATGTTGTTCATGTGTTTAGTATGTTGTTCAGGTGTTTAGTATGTTGTTCAAGTGTTTATTATGTTGTTCAGGTGTTTAGTATGTTGTTCAAGTGTTTATTATGTTGTTCAAGTGTTTAGTATGTTGTTCAAGTGTTTAGTATGTTGTTCAAGTGTTTAGTATGTTGTTCAAGTGTTTAGTATGTTGTTCAAGTGTTTAGTATGTTGTTCAAGTGTTTAGTATGTTGTTCAAGTGTTTAGTATGTTGTTCAGGTGTTTAGTATGTTGTTCAGTTGTTTAGTATGTTGTTCAGTGTTTAGTATGTTGTTCAGTGTTTAGTATGTTGTTCAGTGTTTAGTATGTTGTTCAAGTCTTTAGTATGTTGTTCAAGTGTTTAGTATGTTGTTCAGGTGTTTAGTATGTTGTTCAAGTGTTAGTATGTTGTTCAAGTGTTTAATATGTTGTTCAGGTGTTTAGTATGTTGTTCAAGTGTTTAGTATGTTGTTCAAGTGTTTAGTATGTTGTTCAGGTATTTAGTATGTTGTTCAAGTGTTTAGTATGTTGTTCAAGTGTTTAGTATGTTGTTCAGGTGTTTAGTATGTTGTTCAGTGTTTATTATGTTGTTTAAGTGTTTAGTATGTTGTTCAGGTGTTTAGTATGTTGTTCAGTGTTTAGTATGTTGTTCAAGTGTTTAGTATGTTGTTCAAGTGTTTAGTATGTTGTTCAAGTGTTTAGTATGTTGTTCAGGTGTTTAGTATGTTGTTCAAGTGTTTAGTATGTTGTTCAAGTGTTTAGTATGTTGTTCAGGTGTTTAGTGTTTTTAAGTGTTGTATGTTGTTCAGGTGTTTAGTATGTTGTTCAAGTTTAGTATTTAATTTTAGTATGTTGTTCAGTGTTTAGTATGTTGTTCAGTGTTTAGTATGTTGTTCAGGTGTTTAGTATGTTGTTCAAGTCTTTAGTATGTTGTTCAGGTGTTTAGTATGTTGTTCAGGTGTTTAGTATGTTGTTCAAGTGTTTAGTATGTTGTTCAGGTGTTTAGTATGTTGTTCAGGTGTTTAGTATGTTGTTCAAGTGTTTAGTATGTTGTTCAGGTGTTTAGTATGTTGATCAAGTGTTTAGTATGTTGTTCAGGTGTTTAGTATGTTGTTCAAGTGTTTATTATGTTGTTCAGGTGTTTAGTATGTTGTTCAAGTGTTTATTATGTTGTTCAAGTGTTTAGTATGTTGTTCAAGTGTTTAGTATGTTGTTCAAGTGTTTAGTATGTTGTTCAAGTGTTTAGTATGTTGTTCAGGTGTTTAGTATGTTGTTCAGGTGTTTAGTATGTTGTTCAAGTGTTTATTATGTTGTTCAGGTGTTTAGTGTGTTGTTCAAGTGTTTATTATGTTGTTCAAGTGTTTAGTATGTTGTTCAAGTGTTTAGTATGTTGTTCAAGTGTTTAGTATGTTGTTTAAGTGTTTAGTATGTTGTTCAGGTGTTTAGTATGTTGTTCAGGTGTTTAGTATGTTGTTCAGGTGTTTAGTATGTTGTTCAAGTGTTTAGTATGTTGTTCAAGTGTTTAGTATGTTGTTCAAGTGTTTAGTATGTTGTTCAGGTGTTTAGTATGTTGTTCAAGTGTTTAGTATGTTGTTCAGGTGTTTAGTATGTTGTTCAAGTGCTTAGTATGTTGTTCGAGTGTTTAGTATGTTGTTCAAGTGTGTAGTATGTTGTTCAGGTGTTTAGTATGTTGTTTAAGTGTTTAGTATGTTGTTCAGGTGTTTAGTATGTTGTTCATGTGTTTAGTATGTTGTTCAGATGTTTAGTATGTTGTTCAAGTGTTTAGTATGTTGTTCAGGTGTTTAGTATGTTGTTTAAGTGTTTAGTATGTTGTTCAGGTGTTTAGTATGTTGTTCATGTGTTTAGTATGTTGTTCAGGTGTTTAGTATGTTGTTCAAGTGTTTAGTATGTTGTTCAAGTGTTTAGTATGTTGTTCAAGTGTTTAGTATGTTGTTCAAGTGTTTAGTATGTTGTTCAGGTGTTTAGCATGTTGTTCAGGTGTTTAGTATGTTGTTCAAGTGTTTAGTATGTTGTTCAGGTGTTTAGTATGTTTTTCAAGTGTTTAGTATGTTGTTCAGGTGTTTAGTATGTTGTTCAAGTGTTTAGTATGTTGTTCAAGTGTTTATTATGTTGTTCAGGTGTTTAGTATGTTGTTCAAGTGTTTATTATGTTGTTCAAGTGTTTAGTATGTTGTTCAAGTGTTTAGTATGTTGTTCAAGTGTTTAGTATGTTGTTCAGGTGTTTAGTATGTTGTTCAGGTGTTTAGTATGTTGTTCAAGTGTTTATTATGTTGTTCAGGTGTTTAGTATGTTGTTCAAGTGTTTATTATGTTGTTCAAGTGTTTAGTATGTTGTTCAAGTGTTTAGTATGTTGTTGAAGTGTTTAGTATGTTGTTCAAGTGTTTAGTATGTTGTTCAGGTGTTTAGTATGTTGTTCAGGTGTTTAGTATGTTGTTCAGGTGTTTAGTATGTTGTTCAAGTGTTTAGTATGTTGTTCAAGTGTTCAGTATGTTGTTCAAGTGTTTAGTATGTTGTTCAGGTGTTTAGTATGTTGTTCAAGTGTTTAGTATGTTGTTCAGGTGTTTAGTATGTTGTTCAAGTGTTTAGTATGTTGTTCAGGTGTTAAGTATGTTGTTCAAGTGTTTAGTATGTTGTTCAGGTGTTTAGTATGTTGTTCAGGTGTTTAGTATGTTGTTCAAGTGTTTAGTATGTTGTTCAAGTGTTTAGTATGTTGTTCAGGTGTTTAGTATGTTGTTCAGGTGTTTAGTATGTTGTTCAAGTGTTTAGTATGTTGTTCAGGTGTTTAGTATGTTGTTCAAGTTTTTAGTATGTTATTCAGGTGTTTAGTATGTTGTTCAAGTGTTTAGTATGTTGTTCAGGTGTTTAGTATGTTGTTCAAGTGTTTAGTATGTTGTTCAAGTGTTTAGTATGTTGTTCAAGTGTTTAGTATGTTGTTCAGGTGTTTATTATGTTGTTCAGGTGTTTAGTATGTTGTTCAGGTGTGTGACGGCGGCTCCAACAACTGTATCAGGGTCGTATTTTATAACGTGTAAAAAAAGAAACGACATGAGCTTGTTGATTGTTATGTGTATAATAATATGTTAGAGATGACTGTGTGTGTACTAACCTAATTGTGGTTGCAGGGGTCGAGACTCAGCTCCTGGCCCCGCCTCTTCACTGATCGCTACTAGGTCCTCTCTCTCTCCTTGCTCCATGAGCATTATCATACTTCGTCTTAAAGCTATGTATGGTTCCTGCCTCCACTACCTCACTTGCCAGACTGTTCCATTTACTGACAACTCTGTGACTGAAGAAATACTTCCTAACATCCCTTTGACCCATATAAGTCTTCAACTTCCAATTGTGACCCCTTGTTTCTGTGTCCCATCTCTGGAACATCCTGTCTCTGTCCACCTTGTCTATTCCACGCAGTATTTTGTATGTCGTTATCATGTCTACACTAACCCTCCTGTCCTCCAGTGTTGTCAGGCCTATTTCCCTTAACCTTTCTTCGTAGGACATTCCCCTTAGCTCTGGAACTAACCTTGTCGGAAACCTTTGCACTTTCTCTAATTTCTTGACGTGCTTGACCAGGTGTGGGTTCCAAACTGGTGCTGCATACTCCAGTATGGGCCTGACGTACACGGTGTACAGTGTTTTGAACGATTCCTTACTGAGGTATCGGAACGCTATTCTCAGGTTTGCCAGGCGTCCATATGCTGCAGCAGTTATCTGGTTGATGTGTGCTTCCGGAGACTTGCTCGGTATTATACTCACCCCAAGATCTTTCTCCTTGAGTGAGGTTTGCAGTCTTTGGCCACCTAGACTATACTCTGTCTGCGGTCTTCTTTGCCCTTCCTCGATCTTCATGACTTTGCATTTGGCGGGGTTAAATTCGAGAAGCCAGTTGCTGGATCAGGTGTCCAGCCTTTCCAGGTCTCTTTGAAGTCCTGCCTGATCCTCATCTGATTTAATTCTCCTCATTAACTTCACATCATCAGCGAACAGGGACACTTCTGAGTCTATCCCTTCCATCATGTCATTCACATATACCAAAAATAGCACTGGTCCTAGGACTGACCCCTGTGGGACCCCGCTCGTCACAGGCGCCCACTGTGATACCCCATCACGTACCATGACTCGTTGTTGCCTCCCTGTCAGGTATTCTCTGATCCATTGCAGTGCCCTTCCTGTTATACGCGCTTGATCCCCTAGCTTCTGCACTAATCTCTTGTGAGGAACTGTGTCGAAGGCCTTCTTGCAGTCCATAAAATGTAGTCAACCCACCCCTCACTCTCGTGTCTTACTTCTGTTACTTAGTCATAAAACTCCAGTAGGTTTGTGACACAGGATTTGCCTTCCATGAATCCATGCTGGTTGTCGTTTATAATCTTGTTCCGTTCCAGGTGCTCCACCATTCTCCTCCTGATAATCTTCTCCATGACTTTGCATACTATACACGTCAGTGACACTGGTCTATAGTTTAGTGCCTCTTTTCTGTCTCCCTTTTTAAAAATGGGAACTACATTTGCAGTCTTCCATACCTCAGGTAGTTGCCCAGTTTCAAGGGATGTGTTGAAGATTGTGGTTAGTGGCACACACAACGTCTCTGCTCCCTCTCTAAGGACCCACGGGGAGATGTTGTCCGGTCCCATCGCCTTTGAGGTATCAAGGTCACTTAGCAGCTTCTTCACCTCCTCCTCAGTTGTGTGTATGTCATCCAAAACTTGTTGGTATATTCCTTGTTGGTGTACCCCTCTGTTCTGTCTTCCCAGAGTCCTTCCTGTCTCCACTGTAAATACTTAAATCTTGTGTTGAGCTCCTCACATACCTCTTGATCATTTCTTGTGAGTTCCCCACCTTCTTTCCTCAGCGACTTTCGATGCTATGTTGTTTTCGTACTGTCGCTGGGACTCCCTCCTTACCTGTGCATACTGTTTCTGGCTCTTCGTCTAATCTCTTTATTTTCCTGGGTCCTTTGCCGTCTGTACTTTGTTCATTCTCTAGTGCACTTAGTTTTTGCCTCCCTACACCTTCGAGTAAACAAGGGCTCGCTTTGGTCTTCCCATTATTTCTGTTGCCCTTGGGAACAAACCTTTCCTCTGCCTCCTTGCATTTTGTTGTTACGTATTCTATCATTTCGTTTACTGACTTTCTTACCAGTTCTCTGTCCCACTGAACCTCCTGCAGGAAGTTCCTCATACCTGTGTAGTCCCCCCTTTTATAGTTTGGCTTTTCCCATTCAACTCCTGTTACCCTCTTCACTTGTTACTCTACTATGTAATCAAAGCTCAGAACCTCACACGTCCAGTCCAGTGACTGCACCTCCTCACACGTCCAGTCCAGTGACTGTACCTCCTCACACGTCCAGTCCAGTGACTGTACTCTCACCGTCCAGTCCAGTGAATACTCACCCGTCCAGTCCAGTGACTGTACCAGTCCAGTCCAGTGACTGCACTCTCACACGTCCAGTCCAGTGACTGCTCACACGTCCAGTCCAGTGACTGTACCTCTCACACGTCCAGTCCAGTGAATGCCTCCTCACCCGTCCAGTCCAGTGACTGTACTCCTCACACGTCCAGTCCAGTGACTGCACCTCCTCACACGTCCAGTCCAGTGAATGTCTCTCACACGTCCAGTCCGGTGACTGTATTCTCCACGTCCAGTCCAGTGACTGTACCTCCTCACACGTCCAGTCCAGTGACTGTATCTCTCACGTCCAGTCCAGTGACTGATCCTCACAGTCCAGTCCAGTGACTGTACTCTCACACGTCCAGTCCAGTGAATGACCTCACACGTCCAGTCCAGTGACTGCACCTCCTCACACGTCCAGTTCAGTGAATGTACCTCCTCACACGTCCAGTCCAGTGACTGTATCTCCTCACACGTCCAGTCCAGTGACTGTACCTCCTCACACGTAAAGTCCAGTGACTATATCTCCTAACACGTCCAGTCCAGTGACTGTACTCCTCACACGTCCAGTCCAGTGACTGTACCTTTCACACGTCCAGTCCAGTGACTGTACCTCCTCACACGTCCAGTCCAGTGACTGTACCTCCTCACACGTCCAGTTCAG
>WNWK01004362.1:120000-125000 GCA_009830355.1 Cherax destructor | reverse complement strand
CAAGTACAGTACAATGACTGCTGCCTCACACGTCCAATACAATGACTGTGCTGCCTCACACTTCCAGTACAATGACTGTGCTGCCTCACACGTTCAGTACAATGACTGTGCTGCCTCACACGTCCAGTACAATGACTGTGCTGCCTCACACGTCCAGTACAATGACTGTGCTGCCTCACACGTCCAGTACAATGACTGTGCTGCCTCACACGTCCAGTACAATGAATGTGCTGCCTCACACGTCCAGTACAATGACTCTGCTGCCTCACACGTCCAATACAATGACTGTGCTGCCTCACACTTCCAGTACAATGACTGTGCTGCCTCACACGTTCAGTACAATGACTGTGCTGCCTCACACGTCCAGTACAATGACTGTGCTGCCTCACACGTCCAGTACAATGACTGTGCTGCCTCACACGTCCAGTACAATGACTGTGCTGCCTCACACGTCCAGTACAATGACTGTGCTGCCTCACACTTCCAGTACAATGACTGTGCTGCCTCACACGTCCAGTACAATGACTGTGCTGCCTCACACGTCCAGTACAATGACTGTGCTGCCTCACACGTCCAGTACAATGACTGTGCTGCCTCACACGTCCAGTACAATGACTGTGCTGCCTCACACGTCCAGTACAATGACTGTGCTGCCTCACACGTCCAGTACAATGACTGTGCTGCCTCACACGTCCAGTACAATGACTTTAGACTGGATGGAAAATATTCTTATTGTTTATATTCTACATTGTCATAATTTTATTAACTACGACTATGTTAATAAAGGTAAAAGATAAAGAAAGACGAGTCAAACGCTCCTTTATTCTACAAAAAAAGATTAATAACTTTTACTTATGGAAATTTCGTAATTCATAAAGGATATGTTGCTTTTGTTTACGTGACGTGAAAAATGTTTCGTTTAATAAAAATATTAAAAACACATTGATAATAAACACTATACTATATAGCATTTTGAATTAAATAAAGAAATACGTACGTAAAATCCATGGAACTTGTGGCGTTATGAATCCATTATGATTTCGTGAGTCATTGTGTACGTAATTTACGAATTTGACATTTTTGTCTTCCCCATCATAGCTTATTACTGCATCAACTCTTCAAGATTTGTTTTTTCTTCCTCTCTGCATGAGTTGTGTCAGCGCGTGTGAGAGCAGCGCTGAGATGGTCATCCAGGGTGTGCTGAAATTCCAGCCTGGCGCAAGCCATCGTTGTGTACATTATGGAAGGTGTCGGGCCTGCTGGATCAACGAGTCTATCGTGGCCGTCTTGCAGGAAAATGCGTCGCCCAACGTCAGTTTTTGGTTTAGTAAGACACGTCAGCAAACACCAGGACTTATTTATATCGAAAACTTTTCGGTGCTGGGACCTTGTTCACTCCTAATACACAGGTACAGGGAGGTTCTCCAGGACATCCTGGCCCGGGTCTTCTCCATGTGGTGACCCGGCCATACAGAGGTTAAAAAAGACAGTACTTATAGGCGGAGAGTGAGGTGTGAGTGACATATAGTGACCTGAAGAATACCATACTGGGATGAGGACAAGTAGATAATGGGATCATGACGGTATCCATTACCGAGCTTTATATCAACGTCAGTGTTTGCAAGGGAGCAGTGACAAAGCACTACCAACACCTTCGGAGAGATTTAGTTAGTTCAGCTGATCATTTACCTTCCTCACGCTCAGCTGGTTCCTCCAAAAATTCTGCTGCGTGTTGCTCTACACCACAGAACTCTCCCACACCCAGCTACACCACAGAACTCTCCCACACCCAGCTACACCACAGAACTCTCCCACACCCAGCTACACCACAGAACTCTCCCACACCCAGCTACACCACAGAACTCTCCCACACCCAGCTACACCACAGAACTCTCCCACACCCAGCTACACCACAGAACTCTCCCACACCCAGCTACACCACAGAACTCTCCCACACCCAGCTACACCACAGAACTCTCCCACACCCAGCTACACCACAGAACTCTCCCACACCCAGCTACACCACAGAACTCTCCCACACCCAGCTACACCACAGAACTCTCCCACACCCAGCTACACCACAGAACTCTCCCACACCCAGCTATACCACAGAACTCTCCCACACCCAGCTATACCACAGAACTCTCCCACACCCAGCTACACCACAGAACTCTCCCACACCCAGCTACACCACAGAACTCTCCCACACCCAGCTACACCACAGAACTCTCCCACACCCAGCTACACCAAAGAACTCTCCCACACCCAGCTACACCACAGAACTCTCCCACACCCAGCTACACCACAGAACTCTCCCACACCCAGCTGTCTGGGCCTCCAAGCGAAATTTTGCAAGGCGGAACAAGTCTGTTTTGGGGCCCCTGGCGGCAGGCTGAGGGCCCCCCAGTCTAAGTGAATTTTACATAATTATTTTTCTAGATAAACTAAAAATCAAATGAAAAAAAATCAAAATAAAACGTCTATGGTTATGGGGCCCCTTCAGAGATTCACAGCCCCGGGCAACGGACCCCGGGCCCGGGACCAATGTACCGGCTGAGCCCCCCATCTTCTCAGGCCCTGACAGCTGTTTCCATTCTAAATCTTTAAATTATCGATCACAGATTACATTCGGATGCAGGAAACACTTTAAAGAACAAAGTCACAAGACAATCACTGGAACAATACACAAATAATCCGCACAAGACTTCCAAGTCGGACCGAAACGTCGTCATATGTTTCGGTCTCCTGTGTGAAGCACTTCGACTGAACTACTTAGCTTCACATTCAGTGCGTTCCATGGAATAAAAATGACAATATTTTTAGGGAATCTCAAACCTTCAACGAATCTGGTCAACTAATCCAGCAAGAAATGCCTTTCTGAAGCTCCCTGGATCCTCTGGGTCCTTGTTTACTAGAGAGTTTGTTGTGTGTCTGCCGATGTCCACCCGCGGAGGCGGATGTCAGTGTTGTGAACACTTGAGAGTGCATGGCACAGTCACATCAAACCTGAGTGAAGTCACTCGTGAGATCAAGGAACAGTTTTTCTGACTGGATCATAGACATGTTGCAGCACAGGGTTCGTACTCTGAAGCACTGTGTTCACTTTATTAGCTTAGTGAATATGATAATAACATAGAATACCGATAAGTTGATAAGATGAATGTGCATCAGTTAGGTATCTTGATTCCGAAACGTTTCTCCTACACAGTAGGCTTCTTCAGTCGAGTACAGAGGAGGTGGCAGAAGCAGTAGAGATGTGAAGACGTACGTCTTCAAGGGTGATGGACTGATTACATCGTCTCGACATCTCTACTGCTTCTGCTGCCTCTGTATTCGACTGAAGACGCCTACTATGTAGGAGAAACGTTTCGGAATAAAGATACCTAACTGTTGCACATATATCTTATCATTAGCTCAGTGCAACTGAACTCTGACGAACACATTGTTTCAACTCATGTTATTCTCTGTGACAGGAAGGAATTTCTATTTTTTTCCCACTGATCACGGCTGTGATCTCTGGAGGCATCTCACACGCCTCCAGAGATCACCAAATGTCTCTCCACAGGCCAGCATATTGTGGATTACATCTTAAATTACCTCAGATTTCCCTAAAAATATCATTACCTCTGACGTTACCTTATTAACTGGGGAGTTATTACTATAATCTAAGGTAATTTGCCTTCGAAATGAGAGTCCTGGTCCAGTCTTGTTCATTCTCTACGTCAGTCGCTACAACCGTCAACTTGGAAATACACAGCCGATGACTCGATCATAGTCTAACGCATTTATACGAACACTAGGATACGCATAATGTTTAGCTCGTCAGTGAGCGAAACTTTGTCCTAGTAAAAGCCTTTTCGGTAGTACGTGTCCTTGTCTCCATAAAGGTCTGCGATGTTTCGCTTCATTCACTGGCTACGATAACAACCTTGGAAGCTGAAACACTTGTATGTTTATAATTGACTGCTTAAGAAACCTGGGCAGCTGAACATTTACAGCAGAATATATTGTATATAAGCTGTGAGTGTCTCGCTCCCAGATGATGAGAGAGATATCTCTCAGTGAGACTGTGTAGGTAATGGAATGTGTCTAGTGCTTCTGGAGTCCTGTACCTTTGGAAAGGATGGAGGGAAAGAGGAGGGAGGGAGGGAATGAGAGGTAGGGAGCAAATGAGCGGAAGAAGGTAAGGAGGGAAGAAGGCAAAAGGGAAGGGAGGGAAGAAGGAAAGAGGGGAGGGAAGGAAAAAGGGAGGGAAGGAAGAAGGGAAGAGAGGAGGGAGTGGAAGAGGGGAGGGAGTGGAAGAGGGGAGGGAGGGAGGGTAGTGAAAGTGGCGTGTTGTGGTTGGTCGCTCAGTCCGTGGCTGCGAGGTAGTGAGACCTGACGTAGCGCCTCCCACGAGCCTCTCCAGGTTCCAGAGCTTCCAGCACCAGCGACTCAACACACACACGCTACCTGGAGCCAGTCTTACCCAGACCGCTGTCAGGAGTTGCAGCAGGCGAGACCTGACCTGGAGACCCACAACACACACGCTCTCTGGACCAGTTAATTAAATCATCAAAAGTGCCAGCATTTATGAACGTCCTTCAAGAGCTTCCATCCATTTGATATCCTAATCTCACACGAATCTTTGCCATGACTTCCAGCATTTAATAACGTATTTCCAGAAGTTCCAGGCATTCGACAGGAGTTCCAGCATTTATCAACGTGGTTTCAGAGATTCCAGCCATTAGCTAACGTCTCTTTTAGCCAAGGGTCTCCCATAACTTTATGTTAGTTTACCATCATCAAATTTACTGCTTGAGATCCTCTGGTGTTGTGTGTGTGTGTGTGTGGGGAGGGGAACTTGAAGGACTGGACTTCATTGTGTGGGGAATTTTTCAGTAGTCACCGAAAAAAAACTACAGGAAAGTATACGTTATCAACAACGTCAGAACCTCCTTCAGGAAACTATTTCTCCAAGCCTGGTGTGTTGAGATGTGCTGACAGCTATGACACCAGAC
>WNWK01004362.1:75000-115000 GCA_009830355.1 Cherax destructor | reverse complement strand
CCCCCTTAGCCACCTTCTCTACCCCTTACCCCCTGAAGCTGCCCCGTGCACTTAGAACAAGTAAACAGCATCATCACTGAGCAATACAAAAGACTCAGCTAGTCACAATAGTTTACACAATACTGTTTACTACTCACCATCGACAAAAGAAAACGCAATAATAGAATCTAAAGCGAGATGTTTTTTTAAATTCCTCCCAATAAAAAAAAAACGTACAACAAACTAGATGTGCAACAGTCGGGTGTCTTTATTGTTGAAACGTTTCGCCTACACAGCAGGCTTCTTCAGTCAAATACAGAGGCAACAGGTGTAGTAGTGAAATAAAGATGATGTAATCAGTCCATCAACATTGGAGAAATAGTATTTGAGGTGGTCAGTCCCTCAGCCTGGAAAGGAGTTCAGCTTCATGACCTGGAGCGATATGAAGCTTTATATTGTTCCAGACCATGGAGCTGAACTCTTCTCCAGGCTGAGGGACTGACCACCTCAAATACTATTTTTCCAAGGTTGATGGACTGATTACATCATCTTTATTTCACTACTACACCTGCTGCTGCCTCTGTATTTGACTGAAGAAGTCTACTGTGTAAGCGAAACGTTTCAACAATAAAAATAGCCGACTGTTGCACAAGTGTCTTAATGTTCAACGTGTGGGTGTGTTGCCTGTGTGGACAACCTACGTCCTTGGCACAAGGGTGTGTATGGGAGAACCTCGTCTTCACCCTCATCCTCCCATGGTGACAAAAAGAGCTTTTCCCTCATCGAGGTCACTTTTGTGTACCTAGAGAGAGAGAATCTTTTTGTATAATCAGGGGAGGAAAATAGGATACAGAAAGCCGTTTCCTAGAAAACTGGCTAATGGGTGCACTTAAGGTGTGGCTAAAAGGTGCACTTAAGGTGTGGCTAAAAGGTGCACTTAAGGTGTGGCTAATAGGTGCACTTAAGATGCACTCTTACAGAAAAAGGACGATGGAAACCAAAAGGAGAAAGAAAAAATAAATCAGTGTTCTGGAGGAGCCGGAGACGTCAACGGAGCGGTAGATACTTATCCTAACACACAGATCATCATACTGTGAAGCTAATTCTCAGGGGAGTGCCTCGTTCTCTCTTCCTCGTCGTCGTCCTCCTCCAGATATTTGCTTCTTTACGTAGCTCCTCTCTCACACTTCGCATCTTCCTCAGCTTGTGTCTTTCTCATACCCTTCATTATCCTTGCTCTTTCTTGCTACATCCCTCATTTTACGCCTCTTTCGGACTTCCTCGTTTGTTGCTCTGCTCCTTCCCTTCCTGGTTCATTGTCTCTCACACAGAACAAGAAAACCGCACCATCACTAGAGACTCGACCATCTCTCATCCCATGCTGAGTGTATCTCTCTGTTTTACACACTAACAATTCATATGAGGAATCCTTATCAGTCAGTCAGATGCATTATTGACACGTCGATTGAGGAAGCAGGAATGTACAACTCTGCAACTGATGCAATCTCCCGAGCCATCTCTTGTACGGACTTTAATGGTTTAAGTGAATCAATTCTCTCTTCGAAGTCAATTGAGGTATTGGAGCGTGTTTTTTTACGTTCCCTGGTTTATTTGGCGTGAAATTTTGGTGTTTTTTTTGGTTGCTAATAGTTTCTGAGGTGAGGCAACTGAGATGGAGGTTTGTAATTTTCTTTGATCACAGCGGATTTACGAGGGAAAATGTGATTTTGAACTGTTTGTGAGGTTAGTTCTTCCCAATACTTGTGCGAGCTAGCTCTCATTTGCTCGCTCCTCCCTCCCTCCCTCTCTCTCTCTCTCTCTCTCTCTCTCTCTCTCTCTCTCTCTCTCTCTCTCTCTCTCTCTCTCTCTCTCTCTCTCTCTCTCTCTCTCTCTCTCTCACTTAAACTTTAATACATTTATTTTATATACTAAAATCAGTTATTTTGCATGATCCTATTTCAAACCCTATTCTTTAATATATTTCTTGTATAATAAGAGACACACACGGTACCATGGATTCTGCCAGAGGAAGCAGAGACACTATCCAAACCATCAACTGAAATCTAATGACCATCGAAGGATACAGGACACTTACAAAGCTCTGGAAGCTATCAAAAATAGTCTTAACATTAAAAAAGACGAATGGGAGCATTAAACTATAGAGCAGTGTCGCTGCCATGCATACTATGTAAGGTGACGGGGGTGACAATCAGGAAAGTAGTGAATCGCTGTTAGAGAAGTGACTTCATAGAAAATGCCCAACCAGCAATAAGTTTAGAGATGACAAAACCTGTCTCAGGAACCTCCTGGAGTTATATGACAGAAGTGAGACAGAGAGATGGATGGGTGGACTGCACATTCCTGGACTGCAAGAAGGCATTTGACACCGTATTTAAAAAGGGATTGGGACGATAACTTGAGGAGTGGACAGGAATGACAGGGAATGCACTACAGCGTACCAAAGGATATGTTATAGGAAGGAGACAAAGAACACTTGTCCGAGGTGTCAGGATGAGTAACAGTAACAAGTGGCCTTACACAAGGATCAATATTGGGACAGATACTGTTACTGTTATGTGAATGATATATGCACAAATAACCTGTGCATAGGAGAGAGACACTTACGACGACGTTTCGGTCAGACCTGGTCCATTCACAAGTCACACTAACACAGGAAGAAGTGAGAAAGTCAGATGTATCCCTGTTTTTACAGGTGATGTAAAATATTGAGAAGGACAATGGGATGAGGATAGGGAAGGACTACAGATTGTCCTGGACAAGTTGCAGGACTGATCAGACAAGTTTCTCCTGGAATACAACCTCATCAACTGCACTATTATGAAAACTGGAAGAAAAGAAGACCAGTAAGAGGCCCTGCCAACACCACTTAAGGAGAGAGAGAGAGAGAGAGACCAGGGGTGAGCATATTGCCGAGCATATCGCCAGAGGTACACAATAAATGAATAACCTCTGTAGCCAATGTTACTCTGACGAATCTCAACAGTTATTCATACCCTTTATGCAACATACGTCAGTTGCACGTTCGTGTTGCAGCACTGGCAAGGAAGTCACATCTAATAAGGTATGTTAAGACACTGAAGAAAGTGCAGAAGTTTACAACGAGACTACTGGAAGATTTAATAGGAATGAACTGTGAAGAGAGGCAAAATAAATTAATTCTGACGACATTAGAAGACATAAGTTTAAGAAATGAGAAGAGTCATAGGGATGTCAGGAAGAATGTCTCCAGTCTCAGGTTGGTCAGGAAGTGGACCTATCCGAAAAAACGGATTGATGGAGCCAGGCTCCATACATAGCTTTAAAAAAAGGTACGAGAAGGCTCATGAGGGTAGCAATAAACCCAATGCAAATAAGTGCGCGCGTGCGCCTCTTCCTCGCTGGAAATAAAGACTTAGGAAACAGCATCCCCTGAGGAGGCACTCCTAGGGATGTAACACATACCTCAGCAGAGGACCTAACAGGGATCCTAATGCCTAGCGAGTTTTGCCGCCCAGGGCAGGAGGGAGAGGGGGCAGGCTTACGGTATACGGGGCGTTGGTTATATCTCTCCATGTGAAGGAGGTGAGGCGATACAGTTTGCCAAGTTGTTGGATCAGTTCTCTCTGGGTCTGTGGATCTCGTGTTGTCACACGCTCTTGTTTTTTTCCTCTCTCTCTTTCCCTGACTAAATGGGTTGACGTAAACTAGTTGAAAGCAGTAAAAGAAAATGAGTTGATGTAGGTAACAGCTCTTATCTTGTAAATAAAGTTAGGAACCTTAACCTAACCTTGTAAATCCCTCTGGGAAAAAAACTGGCACAGCACATCCCTCGTGGAATTTTAAATAGCGTTTCATTTTGCAACTAATGATGATGATCCTCAGCTGGAGCTTCTGGTCATCTGACTGAGGCCTTCCACTGGCTTACCAGTCCACCCCTTCAAAAATTATGGTAATTGTTATAACCATTTTGTAATAAAACACATGGGTCAGTCTGATTATAAATGAAACTCTGATACCTAATATTCCCTTCAGATCTTCCCTTATAATTGTTCCCCATGAAATGATTATGTATTTTGAAAAACAGTGAGCTTCAAAACGTGTATAGTTAACTAAGTAATTTAAGAATTACAGAAATAAATGCTAAAAACGTAAAATGATCAATAAATCAATTGATTCCAATGTTCGAATGAAAAATTGCGTTCATTATGATAGTGTATAACATTGTGCGCGCAAAAACGTTATCTTTACTGGCCAGCTGACAGACGTAAACAGACGTGCGCGGCAAACACTTAAGGCTTTAACTCTGGCCAGCTGAGTAAACAAAAATCAGCTGTGAGGTGTACACAACACACTATCAGCGTTTCACCAGTCCGTTAGGAGGCTTAAACCGGATCCAAATTAATGAACCGTTAGGCAGCGGCAACAAACACTCCTATTGGTTTGAAAACTAGAGTTCGTCATTAGATGGAACAAAGCTACGCTTGAACGTACAGATTCATTATGATGGCTTGAAAAGAGTTTACTGTGTAATGTTAATAAATTAAAAATAGGCTGAGTAGAGATATGATGATGGGAGGAAGAGAGAGAGTTACTGAAATGGATTAATAGATAAGATAGATGAGGTAGGATATGAAGAGAGAGGTAGGGAGGAAGGGAGAGAGAGAGAGAAGAGAGAGAGAGAGAAGAGAGGAAGAGAGAGAGAGAGAGAGAATCATATTTTGATGTTCGTTACAAGGTAGTACTCGCCTCGCTGGGAGTCATATAATGTGAAATTTAGACGAGAGAGGAATATCCTTGCCAATTAAAAATAATAATGTGGAATCCTTCGTCAGTGGACTGTGCTCAGGGGACAGCCAAGTCGAGTCCACTATGTAAACTTGACACAGCTTTGGAGGAGTGAGCTGTAGACTCATAACTTAGCATAGAAATATAAGGAGAATCAGAACAAAAGAGGAAACTACAGCAGAATGGAGTAGAGAACATAAAATGAATCTCATTAAAGCAACGCCAGATAGTCATTTGTTGTAACACTGATGTACTGACAATGGAACACCCCTCAACACCTCTTACACAACACAAGAACAAAACACTCTTTAAGCTCTCAAACATTTCAACATCGCCATTACTGTCATCATAAACACAATCACACATCCTAATTCTGACACAATTACCATTACATAAAAGTAACAAATTTGTGGTGGACACAATACACCTCCAAGTGTTGCAATACATTAATAACAAAGACATGCAGAATTATCACTCGCTCACAGGTAAAACTGGTCAATTAGCAAGAACTCATTTAAAATTAAGTCCTTTCTAAAATTTGCTCTTATACCTTCAAAGATATATTTTTTTCATTAATGTTAATGTAAAAAAATTAAATTTTGCACCAAAAGGATCTTAGAAAACTTACCTAACCTTATTACAACAAGCGCAATTTAATTTAGCCTAACTCAACTAAATATATTTTAGATACGTTTACAATAATTTATTAATAAACAAACACAATGAAATATATATTTTTCGTTAGGTTCAGAATTATTTTTGCGAAATTATTGCATACACAAATTTTAGCTTGTCTTATATGGCAAGAAGAGCGTTGCTATTTAAGCCAAAATCGCAAGTTTTACCTAATCGGCACGACATATATATACTATATATATATATATATATATATATATATATATATATATATATATATATATATATATATATATATATATATATATATATATATATATATATATATTTCCCAGTAGTAGCACCAAGGAAGATGGATGAGAATTCCTTAAACTTACGAGAATTTTTAAATTCAATATTGGTCATTGGTGTCATTGCCACTTAGTGATAATCGAGGTAACACTGAAGCAAAGGTTCTGAAAGTGTCACACTGACTTAAGTAATAACCTGAGGAGGCTATGAGGGCATCTGCTTGTTTACATTTTTTGAAGATACGGAGAACAAAATCTATGAACTGAAGATACAGCTGTGTGAAGGAATTAGTGATCTCCTGAAGAACATTTGAGGAACCAGTGAGAGGAACCTCTCGCTGGGGACAGTTCCTGTGAAATAGAGCTTGAGTGCTTCCTACTGCTCAAGCAACCTGGAGACAACCATGTGTAACGGTAACCATAGAGATTGGCTTGGATGTACAGCTTGTGGGAATTAACATTGAAAAATGACTGAAATTCTATTAAAATCCCCCATGGGCCAGAGTCCATTACTGAAGCCTCAACCTATGGAAGAAAAGTGGTGAGAACAACTCTGTATTACATTAATTAGCTCTCAGATATATTTAAAAGCAGACAAAATTTTTATTTTATTGTTGAGGCAGCAATAAGAGAGTTACGATGCCAACTCACATAACCAGTTCAGCAAGACTACTTGTGGGGAATTACATTGGTTTAAAGCCTATCTACCACAAATCTTAAGATAGTATGATTCACTCACCTAACATTGGTGGTTGTGTCTGCTGGTCAGAGAGGTCAGTGACTCTCCCTGGACTGTGCTGTTAACACGCTGAATGACTTGGGTCATTGCCTAGACCTGTAGTCCTTACGGACAGTGTTCATGGACCCGTGACCCTGGCCGGAATTGCCAGGGTCACGGACCAACAACTGTTGATAGGGCCGCCCCTTTTCCCATTAGTGAACATGTATATACACTCCTGGTGTATATACACTCCTGGTGTATATACACTCCTGGTGTATATACACTCCTGGTGTATATACACTCCTGGTGTATATACACTCCTGGTGTATATACACTCCTGGTGTATATACACTCCTGGTGTATATACACTCCTGGTGTATATACACTCCTGGTATATATACACTCCTGGTGTATATACACTCCTGGTGTATATACACTCCTGGTGTATATACACTCCTGGTGTATATAACCTGGAATACACTTGACTGCATATAACTTGTGTAATATACATCAAGTGATCATAGTGAACCTGTGATATATACACTCATTGTCATGAATACATTCTGGTGTATATACACTCTGGTGATAATTTCTGTGTATATACACTCTGTGTATATACATCTGGTATATATCGGTACACTCTGGTGTATAACATCTCTGAGTTATATCACTCTGGTGTATATACACTCCTGGTGTATATACACTCCTGGTGTATATACACTCCTGGTGTATATACACTCCTGGTGTATATACACTCCTGGTGTATATGAATAATACACATTGACTGCATAGTAATAGTCGATAAAGTGACATCAAGTGATCATAGTGAAGCCAATTAACTATTACATGCAATTTTCAGAATACATTCGGCATGGGATTTGTCGAAATTTCTGTATATGTTGTGAAAAATAGCATAAAATTCAGTAATTCTGGACGTGTGGCTAAATCTCGGACGTTATAGAGAAGTTTCTATATATCTGTAAACTCTGTAATATTTCCCTATCTAAGAGACGTGTTTTGCCAAGCTCGTTCTAGATGACCAGTGGGAAAATAAGATCGATTTCGAGTAAGATACCTCTGTGACAGAGCAAGATACCTCTGTGACAGAGTAAGATACCTCTGTGACAGAGTAAGATACCTCTGTGACAGAGTAAGATACCTCTGTGACAGAGTAAGATACCTCTGTGACAGAGCAAGATACCTCTGTGACAGAGCAAGATACCTCTGTGACAGAGCAAGATACCTCTGTGACAGAGTAAGATACCTCTGTGACAGAGTAAGATACCTCTGTGACAGAGCAAGATACCTCTGTGACAGAGCAAGATACCTCTGTGACAGAGTAAGATACCTCTGTGACAGAGTAAGATACCTCTGTGACAGAGCAAGATACCTCTGTGACAGAGCAAGATACCTCTGTGACAGAGCAAGATACCTCTGTGACAGAGTAAGATACCTCTGTGACAGAGTAAGATACCTCTGTGACAGAGCAAGATACCTCTGTGACAGAGTAAGATACCTCTGTGACAGAGTAAGATACCTCTGTGACAGAGTAAGATACCTCTGTGACAGAGTAAGATACCTCTGTGACAGAGTAAGATACCTCTGTGACAGAGTAAGATACCTCTGTGACAGAGTAAGATACCTCTGTGACAGAGTAAGATACCTCTGTGACAGAGTAAGATACCTCTGTGACAGAGTAAGATACCTATGTGACAGAGCAAGATACCTCTGTGACAGAGTAAGATACCTCTGTGACAGAGTAAGATACCTCTGTGACAGAGTAAGATACCTATGTGACAGAGCAAGATACCTCTGTGACAGAGTAAGATACCTCTGTGACAGAGCAAGATACCTCTGTGACAGAGCAAGATACCTCTGTGACAGAGTAAGATACCTCTGTGACAGAGTAAGATACCTCTGTGACAGAGCAAGATACCTCTGTGACAGAGTAAGATACCTCTGTGACAGAGCAAGATACCTCTGTGACTGATAGAGTGAGTTAACTTTAAGACCAGTGTGGGTTTCAGAGCAGCTGGACTCTTAGGCTGGGTACAGAAGCCTCCTCAAATGAATTAATATATTTCACACGCAGTATATAATTATACTTTAAAACTTATTCGCGTTTTAAAAGTATTTAAAATGATGCTTACTAAAACTGCGCTTAAATAAACGTGAAACTAAGAATAACGCATTTCTCCAGATTAATATCTTTCCCAAAGTAAAGAATTCAGGAACTGCCTTTATTGCCAAACATTTCCTTATTTCGTAGATAATGTATTTTTGTTCATTTGTGATTACTATAAGTTAATCAATTAAGTTTTGGTAATTTATTCAAGATGTTTCTAGCAATACTTGTTGAGTCATTGTGTTGCATGAGTGTTGAGTGGGGTGTTGCAGGTGTTGAGTGGGGTGTTGCATGAGTGTTGAGTGGGGTATTGCAGGTGTTGAGTGGGGTGTTGCAGGTGTTGTGTGGGGTGTTGCAGGTGTTGAGTGGGGTGTTGCAGGAGTGTTGAGTGGGGTGTTGCATGAGTGTTGAGTGGGGTGTTGCAGGAGTGTTGAGTGGGGTGTTGCATGAGTGTTGAGTGGGGTGTTAGCCAGGTGAACAGGAAGAACTTTTATTGAGAACTTCAAGCCTGAGGTGGACCGGTACTGACCGCCTGCCCGCTCAGCGCCGTTATTGTGTGATGATGGCCGCTCTTACTGTTGCTAATGATGCTACTGTTGCTGAAGGTGATGCTGTTGCCGCAGCTGCTGCTCCTGTTCCAATTGTAGCTGTTGTTTATGTTGACTTTTATTACGCTGCTGCTACTATTGTTGTGGCTTCTTCTATTCGATGCCACAGCTGCTGCTGCTGCTGCTCTCTCTCTCTCTCTCTCTCTCTCTCTCTCTCTCTCTCTCTCTGTCTCCTACCCGTCACCCACTGCTGGCAGCTTCAATCTTGGAGAAACAATAGTGGGGGAACTGAGACCTGCTCAGGGAACCATGAACACACGAACAATTTGAGGGACTCAGCAACTAGCAACTGCCTGACTCCAGCCACCACTCACTGCCTCTGACTCCAGCCATCACTCACTGCCTCTGACTCCAGCCACCACTCACTGCCTCTGACTCCAGCCACCACTCACTGCCTCTGACTCCAGCCACCACTCACTGCCTCTGACTCCAGCCACCACTCACTACCTCTGACTCCAGCCACCACTCACTGCCTCTGACTCCAATCACCACTCTCTGCCTCTGACTCCAGTCACCACTCACTGCCTCTGACTCCAGCCACCACTCACTGCCTCTGACTCCAGCCACCACTCACTACCTCTGACTCCAGCCACCACTCACTGCCTCTGACTCCAGCCACCACTACTGCCTCTGACTCAGCCACCACTCACTACCTCTGACTCAGCCACCACTCACTCCTCTGACTCAGCCACCACTCACTCGACTCCAGCCACCACTCCTGCTCTGACTCAGCCACCACTCCTCCTCTGACTCCAGCCACCACTCCTGCCTCTGACTCAGCCACCACTCATGCCTTGACTCAGCCACCACTCACTGCCTCTGACTCCAGCCACCACTCACTCCTCTGACTCCAGCCACCACTCACTGCCTCTGACTCCAGCCACCACTCACTGCCTCTGACTCCAGCCACCACTCACTGCCTCTGACTCCAGCCACCACTCACTACCTCTGACTCCAGCCACCACTCACTGCCTCTGACTCCAGCCACCACTCACTGCCTCTGACTCCAGCCACCACTCCTGACCCAGCCACCACTCCTCTGACTCCAGCCACCACTCACTGCCTCTGACTCCAGCCACCACTCACTGCCTCTGACTCCAGCCCCACTCTGCCTCTGACTCCAGCCACCACTCACTGCCTCTGACTCCAGCCACCACTCACTACCTCTGACTCCAGCCACCACTCACTGCCTCTGACTCCAGCCACCACTCATGCCTCTGACTCCAGCCACCACTCACTGCCTCTGACTCCAGCCACCACTCACTGCCTCTGACTCCAGCCACCACTCACTGCCTGTCCAGCCACCCTCACCACTCTGCTCAGCCACCACTCACTGCCTCTGACTCCAGCCACCACTCACTGCCTCTGACTCCAGCCACCACTCACTGCCTCTGACTCCAGCCACCACTCACTGCCTCTGACTCCAGCCACCACTCACTGCCTCTGACTCCAGCCACCACTCACTGACTCCAGCCACCACTCACTGCCTCTGACTCCACCACCACTCTGACTCCAGCCACCACTCCTGCCTCTGACTCCAGCCACCACTCACTCCTCTGACTCAGCCACCACTCACTGCCTCTGACTCCAGCCACCACTCACCTCTGACTCCAGCCACCACTCACTGCCTCTGACTCCAGCCCCCTCACCTCTGACTCAGCCACACTCCTCCTCTGACTCCAGCCACCACTCATGCCTCTGACTCCAGCCACCACTCACTCCTCTGACTCCAGCCACCACTCACTACCTCTGACTCCAGCCACCACTCACTGCCTCTGACTCAGCCACCACTCACTGCTGCCAGCCACCACTCCTGCCTCTGACTCAGCCACCACTCACTGCCTCTGACTCCAGCCACCACTCACTGCCTCTGACTCAGCCACCACTCATCCTCTGACTCAGCCACCACTCACTGCCTCTGACTCAGCCACCACTCATTTGACTCAGCCACCACTCACTGCTCTGACTCCAGCCACCACCACTACCTCTGACTCCAGCCACCACTCACTGCCTCTGACTCCAGCCACCACTCACACCTCTGACTCCAGCCACCACTCCTCTGACTCCAGCACCACTCACTGCCTCTGACTCCAGCCACCACTCACTGCCTCTGACTCCAGCCACCACTCACTGCCTCTGACTCCAGCCACCACTCACTCCTCTGACTCCAGCCACCACTCACTCCTCTGACTCCAGCCACCACTCACTGCCTCTGACTCCAGCCACACTACTCCTCTGACTCACCACCACTCTCTCTGACTCCAGCCACACTCCTCTGACTCAGCCACCACTCACTGCCTCTGACTCCAGCCACCACTCACTCCTCTGACTCCAGCCACCACTCACTGCCTCTGACTCCAGCCACCACTCACTGCCTCTGACTCCAGCCACCACTCACTGCCTCTGACTCCAGCCACCACTCACTGCCTCTGACTCCAGCCACCACTCACTACCTCTGACTCCAGCCACTCACTCACTACCTCCTGACTCCAGCCACCACTCACTGCCTCTGACTCCAGCCACCACCTCCTCTGACTCCAGCCACCACTCACTGCCTCTGACTCCAGCCACCACTCACTACCTCTGACTCCAGCCACCACTCACTGCCTCTGACTCAGCCACCACTCACTGCCTCTGACTCAGCCACCACTCACTGCCTCTGACCCCAGCCACCACTCACTACCTCTGACTCCAGCCACCACTCACTACCTCCTGACTCCAGCCACCACTCACTGCCTCTGACTCCAGCACCACTCACTCCTCTGACTCCAGCCACCACTCACTGCCTCTGATCCAGCCACCACTCACTGCCTCTGACTCCAGCCACCACTCACTCGACTCCAGCCACCACTCACTGCCTCTGACTCATGCCACCACTCACTCCTCTGACTCCAGCCACCACTCACTGCCTCTGACTCCAGCCACCACTCACTGCCTCTGACTCCAGCCACCACTCACTGCCTCTGACTCCAGCCACCACTCACTGCCTCTGACTCCAGCCACCACTCACTGCCTCTGACTCCAGCCACCACTCACTGCCTCTGACTCCAGCCACCACTCACTCCTCTGACTCAGCCACCACTCACTGCCTCTGACTCAGCCACCACTCTTGCCTCTGACTCCAGCCACCACTCACTGCCTCTGACTCCAGCCACCACTCACTGCCTCTGACTCCAGCCACCACTCACTGCCTCTGACTCCAGCCACCACTCACTACCTCTGACTCCAGCCACCACTCACTGCCTCTGACTCCAGCCACCACTCACTGCCTCTGACTCCAGCCACCACTCACTCTACTCCCCCTCTGATCTCCAGCCACCACTCACTGCCTCTGACTCCAGCCACCACTCACTGCCTCTGACTCAGCCACCACTCACTGACTCTGACTCCAGCCACCACTCACTACCTCTGACTCCAGCCACCACTCACTGCCTCTGACTCCATCACCAAGATGGAAACAGAAGATACAGCCAATATCTGAAGACTCAGCAATACTGCTCGAAGAAGCAACCACGGTACTGAAGCACGATAACAATGGCTCTGAAGGGCCACCATCAAGGCTCTGACAGCAGATACAAGGTCTGACTAGACAAGCTCTGAGAAGAGCACATAGCCTTGACAGATAATCAGTACTTGATAGAATACTAGCTTGAGATCAAGCCACCACTACTGTGACAGCACCACTCACTAGCTCTGAGCAGAAGCTACTAGCTACTGATAATAGATACCAGCCACATCCTGCTGAGCTAGCACAAGGTACTGAGAAGAATAACTTAAGCATATGCTGAAGTAACAGTACTGGAAGAGATACAGTACTTGAGAGATACAAGTACTGAGAGATAGCAAGGCTACTGGAAGATAACCAAAGTACTGAGTAAGAAACAGGCTACTGAGGAGATACAAGGTACTGAAGAGATAACAAGGTACTGGGAAGAGATACAAGTACTGGGAAGAGATAACAAGGTACTGAAGAGATAACAAGGTACTGGGAAGAGATACAAGGTACTGAGAAGAGATAACAAGGTACTGAGAAGAGATACAAGGTACTGAGAAGAGATAACAAGGTACTGAGAATGAGATACAAGGTACTGGGAAGAGATAACAAGGTACTGGAAGAGATAACAAGGTACTGGAAGAGATAACAAGGTACTGGGAAGAGATACAAGGTACTGAGAAGAGATAACAAGGTACTGAGAAGAGATACAAGGTCTGAGAGAGATAACAAGGTACTGGAAAGATAACAAGGTACTGGGAAGAGATAACAAGGTACTGAGAAGAGATAACAAGGTACTGGGAAGAGATAACAAGGTACTGGAAGAGATACAAGGTACTGGAAGAGATAACAAGGTACTGAGAAGAGATATGCAAGGTACTGGAAGAGATAACAAGGTACTGAGAATGAAACAAGGTACTGGGAAGAGATAACAAGGTACTGGGAAGAGATAACAAGGTACTGAGAAGAGATAACAAGGTACTGAGAAGAGATAGCAAGGTACTGAGAAGAGATAACAAGGTACTGAGAATAGATAACAAGGTACTGGGAAGAGATAACAAGGTACTGAGAAGAGATAACAAGGTACTGAGAAGAGATAACAAGGTACTGGGAAGAGATAACAAGGTACTGGGAAGAGATAACAAGGTACTGAGAAGAGATAACAAGGTACTGATAAGAGATAACAAGGTACTGAGAAGAGATAACAAGGTACTGAGAAGAGATAACAAGGTACTGAGAAGAGATAACAAGGTACTGAGAATAGATAACAAGGTACTGAGAAGAGATAGCAAGGTACTGAGAAGAGATAGCAAGGTACTGAGAAGAGATAACAAGGTACTGAGAAGAGATAACAAGGTACTGAGAAGAGATAACAAGGTACTGAGAAGAGATAGCAAGGTACTGAGAAGAGATAGCAAGGTACTGAGAAGAGATAACAAGGTACTGAGAAGAGATAGCAAGGTATTGAGAAGAGATAGCAAGGTACTGAGAAGAGATAGCAAGGTACTGAGAAGAGATAACAAGGTACTGAGAAGAGATAACAAGGTACTGAGAAGAGATAGCAAGGTACTGAGAAGAGATAGCAAGGTACTGAGAAGAGATAACAAGGTACTGAGAAGAGATAGCAAGGTACTGAGAAGAGATAGCAAGGTACTGAGAAGAGATAGCAAGGTATTGAGAAGAGTTTTTTTTCAACACACTGGCCGTCTCCCACCGAGACAAGGTGACCCAGAAACAGAAAGAAAAAACTTTCATCATTCAACACTTTCACTATCACTCAAACATACTCACTATCTTTGCAGAGATGCTCAGATACGACACTTTAGATGTCCCTCCAAAGAGCTAATATCCCAAACCCCTCCTTTAAGGTGCAGGTATTGTATTTCCCACCTCCTCCAGGACTCAAGTCCGGCTAACCGGTTTCCCTGAATCCCTTTACAAAATATTATCTTGTTCACACTCCAACAGCTCGTCAGGTCCCAAAAAACATTCGTTTCCATTCACTCCTATCTAACACGCTTACGCACGCTTGCTGGAAGTCCAAGTCCCTTGCACACAAAACCTCTTTTGCCCCCTCCCTCCATCCTTTTCCCTACCCATCCTCCTCTCCTCCACTACAGATTTATACGCTCTCCAACTCATTCTACTTTGTTCCATTCTCTAAATGATCAAACCACCTCAACAACCCCTCTTCAGCAATCTGAGTAATGCTTTTAGTAACTCCACACCTTCTCCTAATTTCCACATTCCGAATTTTCTGCATAATATTTACACCACACATTGCCCTTAGACAGGACATCTCCACTGCCTCCAGCCTCCTCCTCGCTGCAGCATTTGCAACCCATGCTTCACACCCATATAAGAGTGTTGGTACCACTATACTTTCGTACATTCCCTTCTTTGCCTCCATGGATAACGTTTTTTCTCTCCACAGATACCTCAACGCTCCACTCACCTTTTTTCCTTCATCAATTCTATGGTTAACCTCATTCTTCATAAACCCATCCGCTGACACGTCAACTCCCAAATATCTGAAAACATTCACTTCTTCCATAATCCCTCTCTCCAATGTGATATCCAATATTTCTTTTCCTAACTCGTTTGCTACGCTCATCACCTCACTCTTATCTATGTTTACTTTCAACTTTCTTTACACAATATATTTAGAAGAGATAACAAGGCATTAAGAAGTGTGCGAGGAACCTAACTTAACACAACTACAGAACCTAAACCGAAGAACAAGATAACAGCTCACTGATGGCAGAACCAGACACAAAGCCTAATGAACCACTGTACACAGCTGCGTGTAGCCTCCTCCTCCTGCTCTTGCTCTTGCTCTTCCTCCTCCTCCTCTTCCTCTTCCTCCTTCTCCTTCCGCTTTTGTTACTTCACGTCATTATCCACTAACACAATCGTCTGTCAAAGAAAAAAAAACCATTACTCTTTCCCTCCACAACCCCCACCCACCCCAATCCCCCATAACCCCCACCCATCCCAATCCTACACAACCCTCACCCACACCAATCCACCACAACCTCACCCAACCCAACCTTCCACAACCCCCACCCATCCCAGCCCTACACAACCCATACCCACCCAAATTATCCACAACCCATACCCACCCCAACCCTCCAAACCCCCATCCCACCAGAGCTTTGTAGAGCTCCACACCCACCAGAACTCTGTGTGTGTGTGGAGCTCTACACCCACAAGAGCTGTGTTAAGCTCTACATCCACAAGAGCTGTTTACCTCTACACCCATAAGAGCTGTGTTTAGCTCTACACCCACTAGAGCTGTGTTAAGCTCTACACTCACTAGAGCTGTGTTAAGCTCTACACCCACAAGAGCTGTGTTAAGCTCTACACCCACAAGAGCTGTGTTTAGCTCTACACCCACCAATGCTCTGTGTGTAGAGCTCCACACCCACCAGAACTGTGTAGAGCTCCACACCCACCCGAACTGTGTTGAGCTCTACACCCACCAGAGCCACTGCCACCACCACTGCCATCACCACCACCATCCTTGCCATCACCCTTGCCACCACCACTGCAATCACCACCACTACCCCTGCCATCACCACCGCCACCACCCCTGCCACCACCACTGCTACCACCCCTGCCACCACCATTGCCATCACCACCAGAATCCCTACCATCACCACTGCCATCACCACCACTATCCATGCCATCACCACCACCATCCCTGCCATCACTACCACCATCCCTGCCATCACCACCCTTGCTAGCACCACCCCTGCCATCACCACCATTACCATCACCTATTACTACCACTCCTTCACTACTACCATTGCTACTATTACTTTTGCCTCCCTTCACCCTTCATTCCCCTTCCTGTCTCTTGTGTCACTAAAAATACCCCCCTTACTTTCCACTACTATTACCACTTCTTGTTCTTCCTCTCTTGGTCCCGCCCCTATCTCCCTCGCCTATATATATTGGCTCCCTCACTCTCTTGTGTCTATTTTTAAAGGGGTGGACCAGTAAGCCAGCTGAAGGCCTCGGTCAGATGACCAAAAGCTTCATCTGTGGGTCATCATATGACTAAAACCCGCGTCAGGAATCACTTGTCATGTCTCCTGACGAACCTTACCTAACCAACCATCTCTTGTGTTAGTGTGACTTTGTAAATGGTCCAAGTCGGACACCAGCCACCAAAACCTCCACCATCACAATCCTCAACCACCATCACAATCCCCAACCACCCTAACATCCACCATCACAATCCTCAACTCCCCCCTCCCCCCCGGTCTATCCACTCATACGCTCCCACTCACATATACTCACTTACCCGGCGGTACCGATCGCGGCAGTTTACGCACCGTTACGCAGGCGGTGCGTGAGAGAACAAAACACAAGAACGAAGAGGAGCAGGAGGAGGAAGAGGAATAGATGGAGGAGGTGGAGAATGGGGATAGAGTAGGAGAAGGAGGAGGATAAGTTTCTCACATCTCTGGCAATTGAGTTTCCGGCTGCGTTCACTGGCAACCTGTGAAGGTCAACAGTTTTTTATTTACCTTTTTACGTGTGGTTCTCTGAGGTGTATGAGGAACAGAGAGAGAGAGAGAGAGAGAGAGAGAGAGAGAGAGAGAGAGAGAGAGAGAGAGAGAGAGAGAGAGAGAGAGAGAGAGAGAGAGAGAGAGAGAGAGAGAGAGAGAGAGAGAGAGAGAGAGAGAGAGACAGAGACAGAGACAGAGACAGAGACAGAGACAGAGAGACAGAGAGACAGATATACAGAGACAGACAGACAGACAGACAGAGACAGACAGACAGACACAGACAGACAGACAGAGACAGACAGAGACACTGACACACGGCACTAAACCCTGCATTTACTCACATTATCAGAAGGGAAATGTGCTGTGGTGCTCTACATCTCCGGTGACAATAAAGCACTTACGTTTGCGTTGTCTCACCTTCATCGAAGTTTCACTCCACTACTCGCTGTGGGATCATCTGCTACCTCAAGCAGTTCTCCGTATCTCTGTCTCCCAGATTTTTTCCAGTGTCTTGAAGCGACACATTGGCTTCGTCAGTCTAATACAAAGAAGAGTGGTGAAGATCAAAAGGAGTTTGAGGTAATCAGTCCCTCAGCCTGGAGTCGACTCCAGGCTGAGGGACTGATTACCTGTGTCGGTTCTCTGAATCATTTATCTACAATCTTGAAAGGTCTGGATTAGGTCTAATCAGTCACTATTTTCTTGTAGAAAGTCGTCTTTGTAAGCGAGAGCGTGTGAGTGAGAAAGTGATCAAATGATTGAGCAAGGAAGTAGTGGAGTGAACAAGTAATAAAGTTAGTGAATGAGTGAGTGAAAGAGCCGACAAGTTGCTAACAGCAACAGCTGTTGTTGCTTCACTACCGTGATGTTGGTGGTTGTTGGGGTCCACCGTCTCGCCACAGCCACCTCGTCAGTAGCTCACCTGACGGGGCTCGTAACACCTGCAATTACCTCATCCTGGTGCTCCCGGAAGCCACAGGTTGTGGCAGTGAGGGAAAGGTGCGTCCGCCAGTGCCAGCTGCCCGGAGGGGCACTAGCCTCTCTACACTAGGAAAGGGAAAGGCAGTCTTTTGTTTACGTCTGAGGGAGGGGAAGGAATCGTTTATCTACGATTGAGAAAGGGAAAGGCACGTTTTTCTACGTTTGAGGAAAGAAAATAAACGTTCTATGTATATAGAAAAAAAAACAAATTTCTTTTACTAAATGAGACATTACTTGTTTACTGATTTTGTAAGAATTTAATCACATGTTTACTTTTGTGAAAGGTAAAATGGGAACTTATTTTATAGTCTTGGCGTACAGAGCGACGTCTACGAACGTCGAGGCTAGGTATATTGCGTCTACGAACGTAGTGTGTATTTCAGACATCAGTGGTGCGTGCTCATAAGGAGTTAACGAACGCCATCACTAACGTTCCGTCTAGAACACGAGTTCTCCACACCACCTTCGGTCGAGAACCAGGGCACTCTGCGACGAAATCCTATCGTATATTACAGTAAGACCATGATGAAGCGTTGAACCCGCAGGAGTCATAAGCGCTTAGGGAGTTACTTCAATTTGCTCCGGCTAAGAGAATCGTGGCTTCCCCTCCTATCCTATCCTTGACTCATAAACCTAGACAATACACGACAGTTCTTAATCTAGATAGAAGTATATAGTTCTTCTCGGCAAACACCTTTGGTGTGGACTTTGCTGTCTGTCTTTACCATGTACTCTCATGTACCCCCGTTGAAGGGTACGATCTGGGGCAGCAATTCCACTGTGCATCCCTATACACTTCCCTTCACGAAGCACAACACTTGATTCAGGTACTCACACACAAAGAAGTTCGTCATTGATGGTGTAACTGTACTCTGGTGTAGCCGTGTGGGCGGAAATACCCACACCTGCCCTTCTGATCTATTTTAACAGCGATACCTCACGATAATTGCGTTACCAAGAGCAAATCTTGCGTTGGAAAATGGCCGCTAAGTCATTTCACTGCCGCAGGAGCTGTTGGAGGAGCCCCTCTAGTGTTGCAACGAAGTGCTGAAGAAACTCTTTGCTTACTAACGAAGTAGATTCATCCGTTATTCGCTTAGTTTCGTCGAACACTTCGTTGCCTAGCGTATCGACAATTCAGTTTCTAATGGTGCGAGTCTGCTGATTCCTTGACGACTTAGGAGTGTGGATTATCTGCTCGTACACTGCCTCCTGGCTGCCACTCTGCTTCTGCATCAAGAAGCAGGAAATCTTATTGATGCCTTTGATGCTTTTGTGAAGAGTGTGTGTACTCACCTAGTTGTGGTTGCAGGGGTCGATTCATAGCTCTTGGCCCCCACCTCTTCACTGGCCGCTACTGGGTCACTCTCCCTGCGCCATGAGCTTTATCATACCTCTTCTTAAAGCTACGCATGGATCCTGCCTCCACTCCATCACTTTCCAGACTATTCCACTTCCACTGTGTGTGTGTGTGTGGATTATAGCTCTTGGTCCCAGCTCACAACTTTCATATATTTGTACTCGGATTCCCACGAGTCCCATTTGAGTGTGTGGTTGTTCAGATAGTTTCATTCCTCTACCATCCTTCAGGTCATCATTCCACTCTGCCATCCTTCATGTCATTCCACTGCCCTACCAACCTTCAGGTCGTCATTCCACTGCTCTACCAACCTTCAAGTCGTCATTCCACTGCTCTACCAACCTTCAGGTCGTCATTCCACTGGTGTATCAACCTTCAGGTCGTCATTCCACTGGTGTACCAACTTTCAGGTCGTCATTCCACTGCTCTACCAACCTTCAGGTCGTCATTCCACTGCTCTACCAACCTTCAGGTCGTCATTCCACTGCTCTACCAACCTTCAAGTCGTCATTCCACTGGTGTATCAACCTTCAGGTCGTCATTCCACTGGTGTACCAACTTTCAGGTCGTCATTCCACTGGTGTACAAACCTTCAGGTCGTCATTCCACTGCTCTACCAACCTTCAGGTCGTCATTCCACTGATCTACCAACCTTCAGGTCGTCATTCCACTGACCTACCAACCTTCAGGTCGTCATTCCACTGACCTACCAACCTTCAGGTCGTCATTTCACTGATGTACCAACCTTCAGGTCGTTATTCCACTGACCTACCAACCTTCAGGTCGTCATTCCACTAGTGTACCAACCTTCAGGTCGTCATTCCACTGGTGTACCAACCTTCAGGTCTTCATTCCACTGGTGTACCAACCTTCAGGTCGTCATTCCACTGGTGTACCAACCTTCAGGTCGTCATTCCACTGGTGTACCAACCTTCAGGTCATCATTCCACTCCTCTACTAACCTTCAAATCATAATTCCACTACTCTAACAATCTTCACGTCATTCCACTCCACCATCCTCGTCTTGAAGTCTTCAGACATCCCAGTGACTCACTGGTATGCTCAGCTTGGTATCACATTATCTTGCTCATGTTACGCATAGGGTGTGTGAAAAACCTATCATTGTCTACCCCCGGCTGTTTCCCCAGACTACTTTCTATGTCGTGATTATATCTCCTGTTCTTCACTCCTAGACTAACAGAATGCTTCAGAGCTCACTGAGGATCCTTAACACGGGTACCAATACTGATGTAATTCTTTGGAGTTTCTCCAAATTTTACTTTGGTTGCTACTGTTTGAGGGGTTCGACACTGAGGGGGTTTGACACTGTGAGGGTTCAATACTGTGAGGGGGTTCGACACTGAGGGGGTTCGACACTGAGGGTTTTCAATACTGAGGGGGTTCGACACTGTGAGGGTTCAATACTGAGGGTTCAATACTGAGAGTTCAATACTATGAGGTTTCAATACTGTGAGGGTTCAATACTGTGAGGGTTCAATGCTGTGAGTGTTAAATGTTATGAGGGTTCAATGCAGTGAGGGTTCAATACTGTGAAGGTTCAATACTGAGGGTTGAACACCGAGGATTCAATACTGAAGGGTCAATACCGAGGGTTCAGTACTGAGGGTTCAACAACGAGGGTTCAATACTGAGGATTTAACACCAAGTGTTCAACACCGAGGGTTCAACACTGATGGTTCAACAAGGGTTCAATACTGAGGGTTCAACAACGAGGGTTCAATATCGAGGGTTCAACACTGAGGGTTCAACACCGAATGTTTAACACTGAGGGTTCAACAACGAGAGTTCAACACTGAGGGTTCAACACCTAGTGTTTAACACTGAGGGTTCAACAACGAGGGTTCAATACCGAGGGTTCAACACTGAGGGTTCAACACCGAATGTTTAACACTGAGGGTTCAACAACGAGAGTTCAACACTGAGGGTTCAACACCTAGTGTTTAACACTGAGGGTTCAACAACGAGAGTTCAACACTGAGGGTTCAACACCGAGTGTTTAACACTGAGGGTTCAACAACGAGAGTTCAACACTGAGGGTTCAACACCTAGTGTTTAACACTGAGGGTTCAACAACGAGGGTTCAATACCGAGGGTTCAACACTGAGGGTTCAACACCGAATGTTTAACACTGAGGGTTCAACAACGAGAGTTCAACACTGAGGGTTCAACACCTAGTGTTTAACACTGAGGGTTCAACAACGAGAGTTCAATACTGAGGGTTCAACAACGAGTTCAATACTGAGGGTTCAACACCGAGAGTTCAACACCGTGAGGGTTTATCACAATGGATAAACACACACATGGATAACACACACACATAAGGTAAAATAAAAACGTGTTTTGAACGTGTCCTTCATGGTCCTGAAGGCCACTTACCCCCCCCCCGGTCTCTTTTTCCTCTGCCTCCCTCTACCCTCTATTTAATCCCCTCCATCACTTCTTCTTTTCCTCTATTTTCTATCCTTCCCACTATTCCTCCCTCTCTCCCAGTCATTACAAATTACGTCATTAAAATGCTCTGGCCGTCACTACCGCAACGAGAAGCATTCACAATTGATGCCACTTGACAAGGTGATTAACAAAGGCACTTAAGGTGATCAACGAGGGCACCTAACGAGGTGACTAACAAAGTCGTTTAACGACGACGACCAGTTGAACGAGCGGTGGTTAATGTGAGCCACATAGCTGTCTAATGAAGGTCTCACGACAGCGCCACTGAAAGTACTCCAGCAAGCATACCTGGAGATTAATTATAAATTGCCTGTCTGAGTGTACACCTGTCTGGCCTCGTCTCATGCAATAACTTATCAACCAACCTAACTGTTTGCAACATAACTAAATATTGTGCCTCTTATATTTTATATACAGTATATATATATATATATATATATATATATATATATGATACAGTAGAAAATAAATAACTGGGCGCTTTCGTGTGCTTCCATGCTTGTTTTCGGAGAGACTTAAGAAGAATCTATTGAGTTATATTTTATAAGTTTCTAGGTGAGGTGACTTCCCCTCACGTTTGAATTTAATTAACTGCAGTAGGCCTACTGGCGTATGAGAAGGCCTAGCGGTCCATGCAAAGAGCCGAATGATCTACGTGGAATCGTGTACACGAGAGCCAGAATTCCTAAGGCACATTGATTTAAAAAAAAAAAAAAAAAAAGAATACAATCTATAGTTTTGGGAAGAATATTTGTCACCCTTGTGATTATGAACTATATTCTAGATTATAAAACTTTCAAATTTGACTATGTGTTGTGCATCACTATACGCAACCAAGGATTCCACACTATATTCTTGATGTGCAATGAAGTAATTCTTGGGAATTAGTCCACCACAGTGGCCATTAGTTCTTAAATGGTCAAAAAGAACTCTCCTGTTTTGTCGAGCACTTACCTCGTGTTTATGTCTGAGGTTCTCAGTCTCACCTTATCTTCCTTTCTCTTCCACATTCCACTAAGCTGGAGGTCAGACTGGCCTCACCAGCGTCTCCAGGCTGGCCTCACCAGCGTCTCCAGGCTGGCCTCACCAGCGTCTCCAGGCTGGCCTCACCAGCGTCTCCAGGCTGGCCTCACCAGCGTCTCCAGGCTGGCCTCACCAGCGTCTCCAGGCTGGCCTCACCAGCGTCTCCAGGCTGGCCTCACCAGCGTCTCCAGGCTGGCCTCACCAGTGTCTCCAGGCTGGCCTCACCAGTGTCTCCAGGCTGGCCTCACCAGCGTCTCCAGGCTGGCCTCACCAGTGTCTCCAGGCTGGCCTCACCAGCGTCTCCAGGCTGGCCTCACCAGCGTCTCCAGGCTGGCCTCACCAGCGTCTCCAGGCTGGCCTCACCAGCGTCTCCAGGCTGGCCTCACCAGCGTCTCCAGGCTGGCCTCACCAGCGTCTCCAGGCTGGCCTCACCAGCGTCTCCAGGCTGGCCTCACCAGCGTCTCCAGGCTGGCCTCACCAGTGTCTCCAGGCTGGCCTCACCAGTGTCTCCAGGCTGGCCTCACCAGCGTCTCCAGGCTGGCCTCACCAGCGTCTCCAGGCTGGCCTCACCAGCGTCTCCAGGCTGGCCTCACCAGCGTCTCCAGGCTGGCCTCACCAGCGTCTCCAGGTGGCCTCACCAGCGTCTCCAGGCTGGCCTCACCAGCGTCTCCAGGCTGGCCATCATCACTACCCTGAGCATTTAACTAACGTTCTAGACCATGGAACTGAATTCTTTCTCCAGGGACTGACCACCTCAAATACTATTTCCCCCAAGGTTGATGGACTGATAACATCATCTTCACTTCACTACTACACCTGTTGCCTCTTTATCTGACTGAAGAAGTCCGCTGTGTAGGCGAAACATTTCATCAATAAAGACACCCGACTGTTGCACATGTGTGTTAATCATCAGCTTATCGGTATTTTATACAATTATCACCATAACATTTAATTAACCAGCTGTAAGAAAAGTTTGGGATGAATCCACTCAGCAATCCGGATCTTGAAGCGGCATCGTTCTCGAGCACGGAAACCGGATTCATAAATATTACGTGTCTTGAGATATTTGTATAACACTGGTAAAGATGAAATTTTACCGGCGACGCCGCTACTTTGTGCACCCCAGGCACTGTACGAGTCTTACTGTGCACCCCAGGCACTGTACGAGTCTTACTGTGCACCCCAGGCACTGTACGAGTCTTACTGTGCACCCCAGGCACTGTACGAGTCTTACTGTGCACCCCAGGCACTGTACGAGTCTTACTGTGCACCCCAGACACTGCTTTTACTCTTGAAGCTAAGATAGTTACCTCTGTGCACACTGCTCTTACTCTTGAAGCTAAGATAGTTACCTCTGTGCACACTGCTCTTACTCTTGAAGCTAAGATAGTTACCTCTGTGCACACTGCTCTTACTCTTGAAGCTAAGATAGTTTCCTCTGTGCACACTGCTCTTACTCTTGAAGCTAAGATAGTTTCCTCTGTGCACACTGCTCTTACTCTTGAAGCTAAGATAGTTACCTCTGTGCACACTGCTCTTACTCTTGAAGCTAAGATAGTTACCTCTGTGCACACTGCTCTTACTCTTGAAGCTAAGATAGTTTCCTCTGTGCACACTGCTCTTACTCTTGAAGCTAAGATAGTTACCTCTGTGCACACTGCTCTTACTCTTGAAGCTAAGATAGTTACCTCTGTGCACACTGCTCTTACTCTTGAAGCTAAGATAGTTTTCTCTGTCTGAGAATAAAAAAAAATAAAAAACCAGCTATGTACATCGGGGATCATGTGTTGTGTTGTGACCCCTGAGAACATTGTCTTCCAGTGTTGGTTAGTGAGAGTTTAAAGTCTGTCGACTACACGAGGTCACTGGGGCTGTCGACTACACGAGGTCACTGGGGCTGTCGACTACACGAGGTCACTGGGGCTGTCGATTACACGAGGTCACTGGGGCTATCGACTACACGAGATCACTGGGGCTATCGACTACACGAGATCACTGGGGCTGTCGACTACACGAGGTCACTGGGGCTGTCGACTACACGAGGTCACTGGGGCTATCGACTACACGAGATCACTGGGGCTGTCGACTACACGAGGTCTCTGGGGCTGCATGTCACCTGCTCACCAGAGAATATTTTAATCCCCAAAATGAGGACTAAAGCAAACTCTGAGTGACATACACCTGTGTGTGTGTGTGTGTGTACTCATCTATTGTGGTTGCAGGGGTCGAGTCACATTTCGTGGCCCCACCTCTTTGCTGGTCGCTATTATCTCCACTCCTCCCTGCTCCATGAGCCTTATCATACCTCTTCTTAAAGCTATGTATGGGTAATGCCTCCACTACATCACTCTCCAGATTGTTCCACTTCCTGACAACGCCAAGGCTAAAGAAATACTTCCTAACAGCAATATGACATATCTGAGTGTGTGTGTGTGTGTGTGTGAGAGAGAGAGAGAGAGAGAGAGAGAGAGAGAGAGAGAGAGAGAGAGAGAGAGAGAGAGAGAGAGAGAGAGAGAGAGAGAGAGAGAGAGAGAGAATAGTCTCACCAGCTCACCTTCTGATTGGCCAGGTGATAATTGCTTTATGCAATGTATCTGATTGGCAGTGTCAACCTCGTAGGTACCTGGCTACCAGGCTCGTTACCTCACCACTTCCTCTCTATTAAACTCACTTAAAGTGGCCTTGACTAGGCCGGTTTTTTTACTGGGTCACTAATACCATTCATGAGGCTTCTTAATCAAAGGAACTGAATCTCCTCTTCCTTCAACCAAACCACATAACCAATCCCCCATTAATATATATATACACTATAAGCACACACAGAGTATATACATGTATAAGAGCGTGGCAACAACCTTCCTTAGTGCCGTTACAAGGACCTTGTAAGAACACTGGTCGTCTCGATAATGACTCTTACAAACTGAAGCAGACGATCATTAAGGTGTTTACCTGGAGTAGACATCCTGGGTAACGCAACACCATCACAACATACTTACCATCATCCTTTCATTCATTATCGTTTTCTCTCCTCTCCTCTTCATATTCTCTATGTTTCTATCTCTTCTTATTCCTTATGTTTCCTTTTTTCATCCTTTTCTTCAGCCTACATCTCTCTCTCTCTCTCTCTCTCTCTCTCTCTCTCTCTCTCTCTCTCTCTCTTCCTTAAAGAATAAAATTACGCAATCCCGTGACTGGAATAATACACAATTAACCCGCAAATTCGCGAAAGTAATGACGACGTTTCGGTCAGACTTGGACCATTAACTAGACACACAAAAGCGCGAAGGGAAGAGAGCTCCCTTCTAAACAGGACCGAAACGTCGTTATAAGTTTCATTCTAAAATATTTCTCTTCCTTCTTCCTTTGATTAATCAACTTCTTCCGAAAAAATACGTTAATAACAGGGAACTCTGTGGCAGGAGATGCAACACAAACCTGCCCTCGAGTCCCGTAAGTCACACGGCAGTCCAGTCTAAGAAACCATTGGGCCCACACCTTGCCAATCTCCAGTTGAATGAAGTGCACTAGAAAGACCTACCCGCAGGGACCCCCCCGAAGGGCTGACGGTGGTCACTGGGACCCTGAGGTCAGGTCCCTGGACCACGCAGGACATTGGGCTGGCCTACAGGTGCCTCCTCTGGAGACCTGAATCCTCTTAAGAGATATCGCTGAGACGGACTTGAAATAGATGGAAATTATCGCCAATTGCATCTACAGAAGATAGATATGTAATTGATAAATACTAATTATGGTAATTAACATCTTACGGTAGCTGTAAGAGGAGTAAAATAACATCCTACGACAGAAGTAAGAAAAATGAATTAACATCTTACGATAGATGTAGAATACATGAATCTACTGGACCGCCAGAGGCAACCAGTGATAACGATGGTAATGCAGTGATAGTAGTGTTAATACTTATAATAGTAGTAGCAGTAGTAGTAGCAGTAAAAGTAGAACTAGCAGCAGTAGCAATGATACATAGTAGAAGCAACAGCAACAAAAAGGAACAGCAACAGAAACAGCAGCAGCAGCAGCAGCAACAACAGTAGTTTTGTCTCACTTTCTCCTTGGTCATTAATATCTCAGTACACTTTATAAATACTACCAAGCAATTGCCTTCCCCTGCCTGGAGGGTGAGGGAGAGAGCCTTCAGCTTGTCTACCCTCCCTCCAACTCTCCCCACACCAGCGTAATTCCTTCTCAGAAGATAACTTCATTAGACAGACCGTGAGCTAGATGCTTGTTGGGTTTGTTTTCCTGCGTGTTGTCATGTACATGTACACCTCCTCCCAGTATCACTTCTTAACCCTCCTCTTCTTCCTCCTCTTCTTCCTCCTCCTTCTCACTGACACATTCAGAGACGACATTCTCCTCCACCTCCTTTCACTCCATTTCTTACGTTTATGTTGACTTTCGTCTTCCAGGAAGTCACGAATGACATAGAATGATTTTCTCTTCAGCCGCAAACACGCATATAATAATGAAAAGGTTTTTTAGTGTGTGTTAGTTACCATTTTGTCCTAGGCACATGTCAATTAGACACTAGGCCTGTTGTATGTATGTATGTGTGTGTGTGTGTGTGTAAGGAAACACTTCGAAATGTTTCTGCCCCACCGGGAATTGAACCCGGCCCCTCCGTGCGTGAAGCGAGAGCTTTACCCACTGGGCCACCGGGGGCGTGTGTGTGTGTGTGTGTGTGTGTGTGTTAACAGGAGTACTTACTAATTCCTTAAAATCATTCCAGTGTTGTGTTATTCTTGGTATCACACTGATGCCCCCCTCTCTCTCTCTCTCTCATGAACTCTTGTCATCTGTGGCCTAAATATTTACTCCATCAGTATATCCAAAGCCTGTTTAGAACAGCTGTTTACATCAGTTGTTTAGAACAGCTGTTTACATCAGTTGTTTAGAACAGCTGTTTACATCAGTTCAGAACAGGTGTTTACATCAGCTGTTTAGAACAGCTGTTTACATCAGCTGTTTAGAACAGCTGTTTACATCAGCTGTTTAGAACAGCTGTTTACATCAGTTCAGAACAGGTGTTTACATCAGCTGTTTAGAACAGCTGCTTTTCACCCCCCTTCATCATCTGTTTTCATACTCGACGACAACAAGGTTTTCATCAGCTGTTATAATTAGCTGTTATCAGTTATCAGTTGTTATCATCAGCTGTTATCATCAACTTATCAGCTGTTATCATCAACTTATCAGCTGCTATCAATGAGACCAAAAATTATTCTAGAAATATACACAAATGTAGGAGAGGAACGCCTGTTTTTGCAGTTACCCTGGAGATAACTGGGTGTTATCATACCCCCCTTATCAAAGAATAACTGCGATAACAGCCACATACTATAACTCGGGTGTTATTAATCTATCAAGGAACCACATCACGTATTTGTTAATCAATTTAGTTATCAAGTTTATTATTTATTGATCTCGTAATTAACTCGTAATTAAATGACTACGGAAGTCGTAATTGTCTTCGTCAGAGTGTTTGCTACCTTGTTACCTTGTTCCACTGTCACCTCTGTTACTTTGTTACGTGTGTTGTAGTGATAGTGCCACCTCTTCCTGGCTATTACTGGCGCTCCTGCCTTCACTTTCGTCTCTCTTTTTTTTATATATATATATATATATATATATATATATATATATATATATATATGTATATATATATATATATATATATATATATATATATATATATATATATATATATATATATATATATATATATATATATATATATATATAGAGTGTTTATTGTGATTTGTGATTTGAAGCTTGCTTAAAGAGAGAGACTGCAGAGGACCTAGAAAATAAGTCTTGGACTTGGTCACCAAGGACACAGAAGAGTGTGGTCCCTGACCACTTTCTCAGACTCACTTAGAGAAAGCTTTTAGCCTCTTAGTGGCCAGCTTTCACACACACACACACACACACACACACACACACACACACACACTCACAACACACTCACAACACACACTCACAAAACATACTCACAACACACACTCACAACACACACTCACAACACACACTCACAACACACACACATACAACGCACACAACACACACACACAACACATACATACATACACACACACACAACACAGGCAGGACTACAAAGAGACCTGGACAGGCTACAAGCCTGGTCCAGTAACTGGCTCCTTGAATTTAACCCTGCCAAATGTAAAGTCATGAAGATCGGGGAAGGGCAAAGAAGACCGCAGACAGAGTATAGTCTAGGTGGCCAAAGACTGCAAACCTCACTCAAGAAAAAAGATCTTGGGGTGAGTATAATACCGAGCACATCTCCTGAGGCACACATCAATCAGATAACTGCTGCAGCATACGGGCGGCTGGCAAACCTAAGAATAGCGTTCCAATACCTCACTAAGGAATCATTCAAGACTCTGTACACCATATACGTCAGGCCCATACTGGAGTATGCAGCACCAGTTTGGAACCCACACCTGGTCAAGCGCGTCAAGAAATTAGAGAAAGTGCAAAGGTTTGCAACAAGACTAGTCCCAGAGCTAAAGGGATTGTCCTACGAAGAAAGGTTAAGGGAAATCGGCCTGACAACACTAAAGGACAGGAGGGTTAGGGGAGACATGATAACGACATATAAAATACTGCGAGGAATAGACAAGGTGGACAGAGAGAAGATGTTCCAGAGAGGACACAGAAACAAGGGGTCACAATTGGAAGTTGAAGACTCAGATGAGTCAAAGAGATGTTAGGAAGTATTTCTTCAGTCATAGAGTTGTCAGGAAGTGGAATAGCCTAGAAAGCGACGTAGTGGAGGCAGGAACTATACATAGTTTTAAGACTAGGTTTGATAAAGCTCATGGAGCAGTGAGAGAGAGGACCTAGTAGCAATCAGTGAAGAGGCGGGGCCAGGAGCTATGAATCGACCCCTGTAACCACAAATAGGTGAGTACACACACACACAACACACTCACACACACATGCAAACACAGACACAATCAAACACACACACGTGTATTATCATTACATATGTCGGGAAGCGCCAAACCCGTAGGGGTCATACAGCGACTGGGGAACGGGAAGACATTAGTTTAAGCCAGGGAATAAGAGGAAGTTCCAGTGCCTTGGATGCATTCAACGCCAGGAGTGTAGTAGACTGCTAGACTCGATCCTCCGTCTGATAAATTAAGCAAATTCTCAAATTGGCTACATAAGATTTATTTTTATATTACGTAAATTTTAGCAAGGTTAAACTAGGTTGCTGCTACGGAGGTTCGAGCACGCAAATCAGGGCAGTATTTCACTAAGATTTAACTAGAAAGCTGTTTGTGACACAGCACACAGTGCCAGTGTGTCAAGCAGTGTACACACCAGCTTGTGACACAGCACACAGTGCCAATGTGTCAAGCAGTGTACACACCAGCTTGTGACACAGCACACAGTGCTAATGTGTCAAGCAGTGTACACACCAGCTTGTGACACAGCACACAGTGCTAGTGTGTCAAGCAGTGTACACACCAGCTTGTGACACAGCACACAGTGCTAGTGTGTCAAGCAGTGTACACACCAGCTTGTGACACAGCACACAGTGCTAGTGTGTCAAGCAGTGTACACACCAGCTTGTGACACAGCACACAGTGCTAGTGTGTCAAGCAGTGTACACACCAGCTTGTGACACAGGACACAGTACTAGTGTGTCAAGCAGTGTACACACCAGCTTGTGACACAGCACACAGTGCTAGTGTGTCAAGCAGTGTACACACCAGCTTGTGACACAGCACACAGTACTAGTGTGTCAAGCAGTGTACACACCAGCTTGTGACACAGCACACAGTGCTAGTGTGTCAAGCAGTGTACACACCAGCTTGTGACACAGCACACAGTGCTAGTGTGTCAAGCAGTGTACACACCAGCTTGTGACACAGCACACAGTACTAGTGTGTCAAGCAGTGTACACACCAGCTTGTGACACAGCACACAGTGCTAGTGTGTCAAGCAGTGTACACACCAGCTTGTGACACAGCACACAGTGCTAGTGTGTCAAGCAGTGTACACACCAGCTTGTGACACAGCACACAGTGCTATGTGTCAAGCAGTGTACACACCAGCTTGTGACACAGCACACAGTGCTAGTGTGTCAAGCAGTGTACACACCAGCTTGTGACACAGCACACAGTCTAGTGTGTCAAGCAGTGTACACACCAGCTTGTGACACAGACACAGTACTAGTGTGTCAAGCAGTGTACACACCAGCTTGTGACACAGCACACAGTGCTAGTGTGTCAAGCAGTGTACACACCAGCTTGTGACACAGCACACAGTGCTAGTGTGTCAAGCAGTGTACACACCAGCTTGTGACACAGCACACAGTGCTAGTGTGTCAAGCAGTGTACACACCAGCTTGTGACACAGCACACAGTCTAGTGTGTCAAGCAGTGTACACACCAGCTTGTGACACAGCACACAGTACTAATGTGTCAAGCAGTGTACACACCAGCTTGTGACACAGGACACAGTACTAATGTGTCAAGCAGTGTACACACCAGCTTGTGACACAGGACACAGTGCTAGTGTGTCAAGCAGTGTACACACCAGCCTGTGACACAGCACACAGTACTAGTGTGTCAAGCAGTGTACACACCAGCTTGTGACACAGCACACAGTGCTAGTGTGTCAAGCAGTGTACACACCAGCTTGTGACACAGCACACAGTGCTAGTGTGTCAAGCAGTGTACACACCAGCTTGTGACACAGCACACAGTACTAGTGTGTCAAGCAGTGTACACACCAGCTTGTGACACAGCACACAGTACTAGTGTGTCAAGCAGTGTACACACCAGCTTGTGACACAGGACACAGTGCTAGTGTGTCAAGCAGTGTACACACCAGCTTGTGACACAGCACACAGTACTAGTGTGTCAAGCAGTGTACACACCAGCTTGTGACACAGGACACAGTACTAGTGTGTCAAGCAGTGTACACACCAGCTTGTGACACAGCACACAGTGCTAGTGTGTCAAGCAGTGTACACACCAGCTTGTGACACAGGACACAGTGCTAGTGTGTCAAGCAGTGTACACACCAGCTTGTGACACAGGACACAGTACTAGTGTGTCAAGCAGTGTACACACCAGCTTGTGACACAGGACACAGTGCTAGTGTGTCAAGCAGTGTACACACCAGCTTGTGACACAGGACACAGTGCTAGTGTGTCAAGCAGTGTACACACCAGCTTGTGACACAGGACACAGTGCTAGTGTGTCAAGCAGTGTACACACCAGCTTGTGACACAGCACACAGTGCAAGTGTGTCAAGCAGTGTACACACCAGCTTGTGACACAGCACACAGTGCTAGTGTGTCAAGCAGTGTACACACCAGCTTGTGACACAGCACACAGTACTAGTGTGTCAAGCAGTGTACACACCAGCTTGTGACACAGCACACAGTACTAGTGTGTCAAGCAGTGTACACACCAGCTTGTGACACAGCACACAGTGCTAGTGTGTCAAGCAGTGTACACACCAGCTTGTGACACAGGACACAGTACTAGTGTGTCAAGCAGTGTACACACCAGCTTGTGACCAGACACAGTACTAGTGTGTCAAGCAGTGTACACACCAGCTTGTGACACAGCACACAGTACTAGTGTGTCAAGCAGTGTACACACCAGCTTGTGACACAGCACACAGTACTAGTGTGTCAAGCAGTGTACACACCAGCTTGTGACACAGGACACAGTGCTAGTGTGTCAAGCAGTGTACACACCAGCTTGTGACACAGGACACAGTACTAGTGTGTCAAGCAGTGTACACACCAGCTTGTGACACAGACACAGTCTAGTGTGTCAAGCAGTGTACACACCAGCTTGTGACACAGCACACAGTCTAGTGTGTCAAGCAGTGTACACACCAGCTTGTGACACAGGACACAGTACTAGTGTGTCAAGCAGTGTACACACCAGCTTGTGACACAGACACAGTGCTAAGTGTGTCAAGCAGTGTCACACCAGCTTGTGACACAGCACACAGTGCTAGTGTGTCAAGCAGTGTACACACCAGCTTGTGACACAGGACACAGTACTAGTGTGTCAAGCAGTGTACACACCAGCTTGTGACACAGCACACAGTACTAGTGTGTCAAGCAGTGTACACACAGCTTGTGACACAGGACACAGTGCTAGTGTGTCAAGCAGTGTACACACCAGCTTGTGACACAGGACACAGTCTAGTGTGTCAAGCAGTGTACACACCAGCTTGTGACACAGGACACAGTGCTAGTGTGTCAAGCAGTGTACACACCAGCTTGTGACACAGGACACAGTGCTAGTGTGCAAGCAGTGTACACACCAGCTTGTGACACAGCACACAGTACTAGTGTGTCAAGCAGTGTACACACCAGCTTGTGACACAGACACAGTCTAGTGTGTCAAGCAGTGTACACACCAGCTTGTGACACAGCACACAGTACTAGTGTGTCAAGCAGTGTACACACCAGCTTGTGACACAGCACACAGTGCTAGTGTGTCAAGCAGTGTACACACCAGCTTGTGACACAGGACACAGTACTAGTGTGTCAAGCAGTGTACACACCAGCTTGTGACACAGCACACAGTCTAGTGTGTCAAGCAGTGTACACACAGCTTGTGACACAGCACACAGTACTATGTGTCAAGCAGTGTACACACCAGCTTGTGACACAGACACAGTACTAGTGTGTCAAGCAGTGTACACACCAGCTTGTGACACAGCACACAGTGCTAGTGTGTCAAGCAGTGTACACACCAGCTTGTGACACAGCACACAGTACTAGTGTGTCAAGCAGTGTACACACCAGCTTGTGACATGACACAGTACTAGTGTGTCAAGCAGTGTACACACCTTGTGACACAGCACACAGTCATTGTCAAGCAGTGTACACACCAGCTGGACACAGACACAGTCAGTGTGTCAACAGTGTACACACCAGCTGTGACACAGACACATACTATGTGTCAAGCAGTGTACACACCAGCTTGTGCACAGACACAGTCTAGTGTGCAAGCAGTGTACACACCAGCTTGTGAACAGGACACAGTACTAGTGTGTCAAGCAGTGTACACACCAGCTGTACACAGCACACAGTGCTATGTGTCAAGCAGTGTACACACCAGCTTGTGACACAGGACACAGTCTATGTGTCAAGCAGTGTACACACAGCTTGTGACACAGGACACAGTCTAGTGTGTCAAGCAGTGTACACACCAGCTTGTGACACAGGACACAGTGCTAGTGTGTCAAGCAGTGACACACAGCTTGTGACACAGGACACAGTGCTGTGTGCAAGCAGTGTACACACCAGCTGTGACACAGCACACAGTGCAAGTGTGTCAAGCAGTGTACACCAGCTTGTGACACAGCACACAGTGCTAGTGTGTCAAGCAGTGTACACACCAGTTGTGACAGACACAGTACTAGTGTGTCAAGCAGTGTACACACCAGCTTGTGACACAGGACACAGTCTAGTGTGTCAAGCAGTGTACACACCAGCTTGTGACAAGGACACAGTACTAGTGTGTCAAGCAGTGTACACACCAGCTTGTGACACAGGACACAGTACTAGTGTGTCAAGCAGTGTACACACAGCTTGTGACACAGCACACAGTACTAGTGTGTCAAGCAGTGTACACACCAGCTTGAGACACAGCACACAGTCTAATGTGTCAAGCAGTGTACACAAGCTTGTGACACAGCACACAGTGCTAGTGTGTCAAGCAGTGTCACACAAGCTTGTGACACAGGACACAGTACTAGTGGTCAAGCAGTGTACACACCAGCTTGTGACACAGCACACAGTCTAGTGTGTCAAGCAGTGTACCACCAGCTTGTGAACAGCACACAGTACTAGTGTGTCAAGCAGTGTACACACAAGCTTGTGACACAGGACACAGTACTAGTGTGTCAAGCAGTGTACACACCAGCTTGTGACACAGGACACAGTACTAGTGTGTCAAGCAGTGTACACACCAGCTTGACACAGCACACAGTACTAGGTGTCAACAGTGTACACACCAGCTTGTGACACAGCACACAGTGCTAGTGTGTCAAGCAGTGTACACACAAGTTTGTGACACAGGACACAGTACTAGTGTATCAAGCAGTGTACACACCAGCTTGTGACACAGCACACAGTACTAGTGTGTCAAGCAGTGTACACACCATCTTGTGACACAGGACACAGTGCAAGTGTGTCAAGCAGTGTACACACCAGCTTGTGACACAGCACACAGTGCTAGTGTGTCAAGCAGTGTACACACCAGCTTGTGACACAGGACACAGTATTAGTGTGTCAAGCAGTGTACACACCAGCTTGTGACACAGGACACAGTATTAGTGTGTCAAGCAGTGTACACACCAGCTTGTGACACAGGACACAGTACTAGTGTGTCAAGCAGTGTACACACCAGCTTGTGACACAGGACACAGTGCAAGTGTGTCAAGCAGTGTACACACCAGCTTGTGACACAGGACACAGTACTAGTGTGTCAAGCAGTGTACACACCAGCTTGTGACACAGGACACAGTGCTAGTGTGTCAAGCAGTGTACACACCAGCTTGTGACACAGCACACAGTACTAGTGTGTCAAGCAGTGTACACACCAGCTTGTGACACAGCACACAGTGCTAGTGTGTCAAGCAGTGTACACACCAGCTTGTGACACAGGACACAGTACTAGTGTGTCAAGCAGTGTACACACCAGCTTGTGACACAGGACACAGTACTAGTGTGTCAAGCAGTGTACACACCAGCTTGTGACACAGGACACAGTGCAAGTGTGTCAAGCAGTGTACACACCAGCTTGTGACACAGGACACAGTACTAGTGTGTCAAGCAGTGTACACACCAGCTTGTGACACAGGACACAGTGCTAGGGTGTCAAGCAGTGTACACACCAGCTTGTGACACAGGACACAGTACTAGTGTGTCAAGTAGTGTACACACCAGCTTGTGACACAGGACACAGTATTAGTGTGTCAAGCAGTGTACACACCAGCTTGTGACACAGGACACAGTACTAGTGTGTCAAGCAGTGTACACATCAGCTTGTGACACAGGACACAGTACTAGTGTGTCAAGCAGTGTACACACCAGCTTGTGACACAGCACACAGTGCTAGTGTGTCAAGCAGTGTACACACCAGCTTGTGACACAGCACACAGTACTAGTGTGTCAAGCAGTGTACACACCAGCTTGTGACACAGGACACAGTACTAGTGTGTCAAGCAGTGTACACACCAGCTTGTGACACAGCACACAGTACTAGTGTGTCAAGCAGTGTACACACCAGCTTGTGACACAGGACACAGTACTAGTGTGTCAAGCAGTGTACACACCAGCTTGTGACACAGGACACAGTACTAGTGTCAGGCAGTGTAAACACCAGCTGTGACACAGTACACAGTACTAGTGTGTCAAGCATTGTACACACCAGCTTGTGACACAGCACACAGTACTAGTGTGTCAAGCAGTGTACACACCAGCTTGTGACACAGCACACAGTACTAGTGTGTCAAGTAGTGTACACACCAGTCCTTAACCTGACCTTCAACATGTGTGTGTGTACTTACCTATTTGTGGTTACTGGGGTTGATTCACAGCTCTTGGCCCCCACCTCTTCGCTGGTCGCTACATCGACTCTCCACATTGTTCCACTTCCTGACAACTCTGTGACTGAATAAATACTTCCTAACATCCCTGTGACTCATCTGATTCTTCAATTTCCAGTTACGACCCCTTGTTGATGTGTCCCATCTCTGGAACATCCTGTCTCTATCGACCTTGTCAATTCCTCTTAGTATTGTATGTCGTTATCATGTCCCCCCTGTCCTCCAATGTCCTCGTAGGACATTCCCCTATTCTTGTTGCAAACTTTGAACTTTCTCTAATATCTTTATGTTCTTGACCAGGTGTGGGTTCCAAACTGATGCTGCATACTCCAGTATGGGCCTGACGTACACGGTGTACAGAGTCTTGAACGATTCCTTACTTAGGTGTCGAAACGCTATTCTTAGGTTTGCCAGGCGCCCATATGCTGCAGCAGTTATCTTGATTGATATGCGCCTCAGGAGATGTGCTCCGTGTTATTCTCACCCCAAGATCCTTTTCCTTGAGTGAGGTTTGCAGTCTTTGGCCACCTAGCCTGTACTTTTTCTGCAGTCTTCTTTGACATTCCCCAATCTTCATGACTTTGCATTTGGTGGGGTTAAAATCCAGAAGCCAGTTGCTGGACCAGGCTTGCAGCCTGTCCAGATCCCATTGTAGTTCTACCTGATCCTCGTCTGTTTGAATTCTTCGCATTAGCTTCACATTGTCTGCAAACAAGGACACCTCTGAATTTATTCCTTCCGTCGTGTCGTTCACATATAGCAGAAACAGAACGGGTCCTAGGACTGACCCCTGTGGAACCCCGCTCGTCACAGGCGCCCACTCTTGACACCTCGTCACATACCATCACTCGTTGTTTCCTTTCTGTCAGGTATTCTCTAATCCATTGCAGTGCCTTTCCTGCTATTCCTGCCTGCTCGTCTATCTTTTGCATTAATCTCTTGTGTGGAACTGTGTCGAAAACCTTCTTACAGTCCAAGAAAATGCAGTCTACTCACCCCTCTCTCTCTCTCTTGTCTTCTGTCACTTTGTCGTAAAACTCCAGCAGGTTTGTGACACAAGATTTCCCTTCTCTGAAACCGTGTTGGTTATCGTGTATAAGCTCATTCTTTTCTAGGTGTTCCAACACTCTTCTGATAATCTTCTCCATGACTTTGCATACTATACATGTCAGTGACACTGGTCTGTAGTTTAATGCTACCTGCCTGTCTCATTTCTTAGAGACTGGGACTACATTTGCTGTCTTCCACACCTCAGGTAGTTGCCTTGTTTCGATAGTGTTGAAGATTGTTGTTAGTGGCACACATAGTGTCTCTGCTCCTTCTCTCAGGACCCACAGAGAGATGTCCGGTCCCACTGCCTTTAAGGTATCTAGTTCACTTAGCAGCCTCTTCACCTTCTCGGTTGTGTGTATTGTGTCCAACACTTGATGGTGTACTCCACCATTCTGGCTTTCTAGAGTCCTTTCTGTCTCCACTGAATATTCTTTCTCGTGTTGAGCTCTTCACATACTTCTCTGTCGTTTATTGTTATCTCCCTTCCTTCCTCAGCCTGATTACCTGGTCCTTGACTGTTGTTCTCTTCCTGATGTGGCTGTACAACAGCTTCGGTTCGGATTTGGCTTCTGATGCTAAGTCATTCTCGTACTGCCACTGGGCCTCCCTCCTTATCTGTGCATGTTTGTTTCTGGATCCTCGACTCATCTCCGTATTTTCCTGAGTCTTTTGTCTCCTGTACTTTTTTCCATTCTTTAGCACACTTAGTTTTGGGCTCTCTACACCTTCTGGTGAACCAAAGGCTCGTTCTGGTCTTCCCATTATTTTTGTTGCCCTTGGGTGTCAATCTCTCCTGTGCCTCCTTGCATTTTGTTGTCACATATTCCATCATTTCATTTACTGATTTTTCCCACCAGTTCTCTTACCCACTGAACTTCATGCAGAAAATTTATCATGCCTGTGTAGTCCCCTTTTCGTAGTTTGGTGTATGTATGTGTGGACATCATACGCGCTTGCTAAGTGCCAAACATACTGAGAGATAGATAGAGTGAGAGTGAGAGAGAGAGAGAGAGAGAGAGAGAGAGAGAGAGAGAGAGAGAGAGAGAGAGATTGCAACAGAGATGAGGCTAGGGAAGCTCAGAACATTTAGCTTATCTTTGCATTTCTTGTTTACTTGTAGCATGGTGAATTTCTGAAGGGCTCGTCTATATGAAGCTATCTGCAAGATTTAAACGTATCTGAAGTAAACAAATGAGTGGGGCAACGTTGTTTACTTGTCAATATCTTAGTACTAGATGAAAATATGACGAAGCCTAGTCGATTACTTGAACTTCATTAAGACCAGTACCCATTTTCATGTGCCCTGTTGTATGGATCATGTCATCAGCATGGATAATAGCCCTGTTTAGGAGAGGTTGGTTGTGCGTTAAGGAGAGCGTCAATTAAGACATGAAATAGCATGGGACTGAGTACTCCTCCTTGTTGTGTACCTACAGACAATGGAGTCGCTTCTAAAACCCCAGTGATAAACAAAGAATACTCCACTGGATAGATAATCTATTATCTATCTGAGTACGACTCAGATGGATAACAGATAATATTCATCTTGGAAATTAAAAAAAAATGTGATAAAACTAGAAGTGAGTGCAGTGAGAAAAGTGACTATACAATTACGTATTCAATTTCAAACTCTCTTCAGAAGCACTCTGTTCTAATGTGAGATTTGAGATTATCATGCCTGGATGTTTTGAACGAGTTATTTAGAAGGTCATTAGTTTTTTCCAAGATGAGCAACATTGCCACTCTTTCCTAATTATTTTATTCCCCTCCAGCCTAGTCTTAGTGGGAAAGAATTTTGTTGACAAATTGTTGCTGTTCCTCTTACCTAAATTCTTGTTTTTGTTGTTTACATTTGTTAGTGTAGTTTGCGAAGCCTCGGGTACATTTTGGGTTTCAAAATGTCTATATGATCACCAAGCCTACTAGATACACCTGCAAAGATGCATAGTTGTGGGTTCAACTAGTACTCATGATGGGATTTTTCATTTAAAAGAGGAACATTTGTCCTCACTTTATATCCCCTTGCTCTGTGAATTAATTCTTAATGGTGTTTAGATCATTAAATTTCTATGTACCTGTTGTCTCGTAACTCTTATATCACTGATCTATATAACTTTACTGAGCTCATTGATGGCTGGAAATGTAATCACAATTGACAGTTGTGAGTCTTGGAGAGTGATCAAACAGACGATCAACTACAACAGTCATCCTTCGTATGTGATACACTGTATTGTAGACACAGGTCTAATATATGCCTCCATGTATGTGACTAGGCTCAACAGTGCCCACTATTCTAGCATTCTCTATGTTCAT